>VDFB02335921.1:0-99527 GCA_007258455.2 Sequoia sempervirens
GATCTGAGGACAAGGCTGGAGGAAATCCTAGCTCGAGCCCAAATAAGCACAAAGAAAGAGAAGAAGCCAAAGATCAGATCTTAGTTGATAATGGATGCATCTGGATCTAGGATCATGCAAATAGCCATGCCAGTTGTGGGAGAGGAAGGGGTAAGCTATAAAATCTCCACCCTTGATCTAGGAACCACCACAAGGAAGCATAAAATTGATCATCTCTAGGGGTCTATTGCCTCTATTATTCACCAAATGCACAATGATAAGACCTCTAAGGAGGAACTAAAGGAACAAGTGGCTGATTTAATATCTTATATCCAGTAGTGGTCATTGGTAGAAGAGATCCCCACCACATCCTCGGTGCCACTACAATTTCTATCCAAGGATCACATTGATCAGCTAGAGAAAAGAAAGAATTGGACGAAGCCCACAAAGGATTGGTTCTAGAAATTTCTCTACAATGACAACATGGGAATTAGTCGTGTGGTTAGGATGGCCAAAAAATTCTTGGAGTTGTAGAGAGTGCTCAAGGGAATAAGGAATTTCTACACTAACTTCCCTGAGTTATACAGGATCACATACCCCAAACTTGAGGCTATCCTAAAGATGCTAGATTGATCCTAGGAGAAGGAGCTTAGCTTGCTAAAGGATGACCACTAGCTTGTAGAAACATGGAAGCTTGGTTTAGATCATTGAAAGGTGCTGGAACGAGTGTTCCATGAAGCAAAACTTGACATTGATTGGTCAAGGAAATCAAAACGGACTGTATGAAGTATCTGAAAATGATGACAGATCTTGATGTGCTCACTAGTGAGTTGGATGTAGAGAAATTAAAGCTATATTTCCATAAGAAAATGGAGAATAGGACTGCAGATATGTTGATGCCTGATTTCATGGGTTTTTTTGCTTGAGCCTTCACTCAGTCTGAGAAAGTAGTTGGAGAATACACATAAATGTGACAAAGACTAGGATGTCATCACAAGAAAATCTAGGAGGTTGAATTTTCAATTGATCCAATCAGATATATTAGAATGGAACAAGCTCTAAACACTGATCCTAAAATTCATAGAATACACCATGGCGAAGAAGAACAAAGGAAACCCAGTCATAGATGATGAGTTCCTCACAAATTAGCTATAGTAAAAGGAAATCAACAAAATAAAAAAGAGCTACAATGCTGCCACAAGAGGACAAAATAGGGAAAATGACAAGGATGTAATTTTAAATTGTAATATATTTGGGGGTAGGTGAAACCTTAGTTTGTAGTGAATCTTGGCCACACAATGCAAATCAATCTTGTTCATTCATTTTTCTTTTTAAACACTATAAATAGGGGGTCTCCTCTCATTTTCAAGAGAGAGTTGAGTTGTTGTAAAGGCATGCTGCTGAAATTTTAATAGAAGTTCATTACTTTTGGTGAATTCTTGAGTTTCAATTCCATGTTACATGGCTCTTCTCCCATAGTTAGTTAATTTGAGTAAATTCACTTTGTTGTTTTCATGTTTTAGCTTCCTTTAGTAGATTAGTTAATGTTGTTCAATGTCTCTGAAGCATTTTGCTATGTTGATGCCCTTTTTTGTCCATACTTTTAGTTGTTTGTTGATGGTAAACAACTGTGTAAAGTTAGTCTAGGCATAAACTACAAGCTGCTCTAAATTTATATCTTTTATTCATGCTTATGGTGAATGAATGGTTGAATATCTATAGTTCTTAGAAGCTTGCACTAATTTCATGATATTGTGAGGCAATCTAGTTAAGTGAAATTCAATTTTAGGAAGGTTGTCCACAGTGGAATCCTCCATGATCACTGTTCACTACTAGTTTCATACCCAAGAACTTCCTCTCTTCCCCGCCCTTTTCCTTTTATTTTAATAAGTAACCTAAGCCAAGGTTCATTGGACATTGTAAAGCCAAATCCAAAGCTGAAATAGGAGTTTACGACTATTGTTTGAACCTACAACGATTGCACACCAATTTCCCCACCTCAAGAACTCCATTTTAAGATCCAACTTCCCTCCAGCTTAACTCCGTAATTTTGCCCTGTGATTACCAACAAAATCACATTGAACCAACTGAGAAATTCCATGCAAGTTATGACCTAACACCCGAGAGACCTTGGGGTGATTTTCAACAAATTGTTGTTGGAGATTTCCTTTCAGAGAGGTAGTGTACTTACGCACTTCCTGTGTTGAGAAGGTGCAAAAAAAACACATCAACATATAGGTATTTAGGATAGAATCTTGGTTGAAATCTCATAAAACCATGAAACATTTGAAAATTTGAAAATCAAAACATTTGTAAAATCTTGAAAATACCAAAAATAGCCTCGAAACATTTCAAAAGCTTCAAAAACATCCAAATATTTGAAAAAAACCATTCGTCCCATTTCACTTTCACCCAAAATAAACATCCACTCACAATTCAAATCATCATCAACCTCAACCCTTGGTGAAATAGTTGGAAACAAGTCTAGCAGGTTAAAAGTGAAAACTCAAGCATCAAAGTCTTAAGTCTAGGTCGGTAAGTAAACAAGTTGGTCAACTCTTGGTACTAGTAGCTCATCATCTAGTTTGTCCCAAATCATCTGATAACATCATGTCCTAGGATGCATCCTTCCTACAATGGACATTAACATAAGGCATCACTGTACTTTAGTCTTGGCTAGCAGTATGACTAACATTAGCTTGTTTGTTTACTTTTTCTGTCTTTTGGATTATCTTATTGCATTCATTCCAATGACCTCTCGATGATGTCCAAAAAAAGGGATTTAGAGAAAAAGGAATGGGGCAATGATCATTATCTTTTTATTTTCTATGCTTGTTCGATACTCTTGTAATATAACCTTGGTCATACGTGCTTTGTTTGGGTGTAGGGATGATGTTTTAGGTGTCTTGCTGACCACATAGGAAGGCTTTCCTTTCTATGTATTGGTTCAAGATTTTTGGAATATATGAACTACATTTTGAATAAGGTTCCATATGTCAGGTGTGAATAGGAGTACTCCTATCTAATTGTCGAGTCAAATTCCATCACACTAGGTGCAACGCCATCTTGGTTCTTTATTCCTTGATGCATCATACCTACGTGTGTTATCAAAAATAAGGTAAATAGCCCTTTTAAAAGTCCCAATTCTTGATAAGCAAATCATCATCATCATCATAATTGTCATTGTTTGTAATAAATTAGGCTAGTTGGATCTTATTTCTTCTTCCTTCTTTCCACGCTAATATGGTACCATGACAGTTAATAAAAAAAATCACCAATGCATTCATCCTGCATCCACAAAACGTCAGCATGTTGCATATCATTCATATCATTTCACGTGCATTTCATTTCCATCATTGCACCATAATATAGATCTATTAGTTTAACCATCTCATTTTCATCATCATCATAACCATTCATACATCCATCTTGAACCTCTTTGTTGCAAGATCAACCCTCAAATAAAACTTTCTACTCAATCTCTCGAGGGGGCAGTGTACCAATATAATTCTTTCATTGGGGCAGCAGTGGGGCATCTAAAAAAATTGATTTTTTTTTCAATTTTGATCTCGACAGGTTATTCTTTGAACCAATGTAGCAGGTACATTGCTTCAAAGATGGGAAAAATGTAGACACATAAAAAATAAAGATTGATCCTATACACCTAATCCTGATTTACTAACACCAGTTCATCCTGAATCATCTTCTTTAGTAACTATTTAATCAAATAATCTTCATTTGATTAAATTCATCATATTTCTCCTATTAATTAAATAAATTATTTTGTTTAATTAATCCCATTCTTCTCATTAATTAAATAAATCAATTTTATTTAATTAACCTCTAAAGTCATTACCTTTAAATTAAATAAATTAATCTTTATTTGATTTAAATCTAACACCATCCTCTTTAATTAATTAAATCAAACTTTATTTAATTAAGTCTAAATCATTATTCCTCTCATTTTGATTTATTTAAATCCTAAAACCTAAATCAAATTGTCAAATCAGCTAATCTCCATCTAAATTAATCAAATCCTAATTAATCCTAATCCTAATCCATCAAATCCTCTAGATTTTACAACTTGCTCATGAAAATCAATTTAAATGATTTATTAAATCTCCTATTTTCATTCAAAAAAGCATCAAAGATGGAATATTCCTCAAATTTGAAAATATCCCCCCAAAAGGACTTGTCCATCCAACAAAGCATTAAAGGCCTCTTACATGTCCTTTTCTTGAGCCAAGTGGCATTTAATTCATCTTTCATCTCCCTTCAACATGTCACTTCTCCAATTTTTGAATTTCCACCTAATTGTATTAATGTGCACATTCATCAAAATGTGCTCCACCTTTTCCCACTCACATGTTGACAAGTGTCATTGTGCTATTGGTTGGTGTTTGATCCCATATTCATCTATTTATCCTATTCTTCCATCATTCTCTTCGATAAATAGAAGGCTCTCATTTTGATTTTGGATACACAATCTTAGGCATTTTCATCCACAACTTCAACAAAGTTACAATCTTCATGTTTTGAGTACCATTCATCCATTTTCATCCATTTTCATAGTTTTTCATCATTTCATAGCCAGGTTATGGAGAAATTTCATCAAGGAGCATCAAATATTCACCATTGATCATCAAGCTTGCAAGGAATTGGGAAAGGGCTATTTTCCACATCAAAAAAACACCAATTCCCCCAACGGATTGAGAGTTTGGACATTAAAATAGGATTTAATAGCTTTTTTACTTGTGTTCTTCATGTTATTTCTTGTTTTCATGTTTCAAATGAATGTTATGGGGAATGATGTTTCTAACTTGCATATTGGACTAATAATGTGTTTGTTGTTTATGTTTGTGTAGGTCTAGGATCACCATTCACATTATTTAAACAACCTTAGATCCTAAATTCTTGGCCAAGAGGCATACCTACACGTACCCATATATTTTTCCAAGCCAATGAAGAAAAAAATATTAAAGTTCAAGCTTATATTTACTTGTTTTGATGTAATATATGAAATCTTGAAACTGGACATGATTACGATACTTTATATTTGTTTACAAAATATTTTAAAGACTACATAAGGTATAAGGATTTGGATTCAATAGTATGTTATTGGGGAAACCATTACAACTTACATATTTCTTTCTTAAGTGACCAGTGATAACTTTAAGAAACCCCCTTCAAAAAAAGATATAAAATCATGGTGAATCTTTCAATATTTTAGGAAAAAATATTAATTTCTATTGGTTAATATTTCCTTTTTTTCAAAAAAAAATAAAAATTTATTGGCAATTTTTTTTACATCACTAAAATTTGTAGAAATTTTTTGTGAATCTTGAAAAATAATAGGAAAATGCATTAATTATGATGATGAACCTATCCAATCTAAAAATAATTATCATGGAAAACTAGGGGCCCAATGTTGGAAATTATCGATGGGTTGAAGGGGTGGACTAGAATATTTACTTTCCACCATTTTTTTAAAGTATAATATAATGGCTCTCATTGTATTCTACAAGGTAAAATATACCCATTATCTATAATTCTCATGGGGCTCAAAATTTATTTTAGATCATTGATCTAATGACCCTCATTGTACTCTCTAAGGTAAAATTTACCCACAATCTATAATGCTCATGAGACCCAAAATTGTGGGTCCCATGAACATTATAGATCATGAGTACATTTTACCTCATGGAATACAAGGGCCATTATATTATATTATAAATCAATGGTGGGAACTAAAGATTATAAATATGGTCCTAAAAAAACTAATAATTATGATATACTATTGGCAAATTAATATAGATTTATTTTATAATTTATAAAATTTAGGCGAATTTGATCTAATCATGTATCGAATATTGTGGCAATTTTTTTTTAATTTTTTTAATAAAATAAATTATATGGTGATTTAAATAAGATTATAATTTTTTTTGTAAAAATGTAGTGATTCAAGTCACATTGTAGCTTGAACTATTAGCCAATTTTGGATTCCCAAATTTCAATTATTAGCCAAACCTATTACATAAAATTCTCCACTCAATATACATATTAGCTTCATAATAGTCCAAATTTTCTTCATTGCAAGATTAAATTAAAATATTTATTTCATTAGATACAAGGGAAGATACAAATATTTATCCATACCTTCTTTAGTATTCACAAAAGGATTTATTAATCTTGTGCTACAACCTTGGAATAATTTAAATAAATTCCTATTCATGAGAGAAAATAAAAGGTTAATTTCTTAACATCCATTCACAATACATGCTACACAACACAAGAACCTTCAAGGAGACTTTGCTTCCAATATTCCTACCACAAACAATGCAAGAGTTGAAAAGAAATATCATGTCAATGTGAGAAACTTGCTCTCCACCCTATCGTAAATAATATCATCAAGCATATTAGGGCTCTATAAATTACCTTGAGTGAGGAGAACCATTATAGACTCAATATTCTTAAGGAAATACAATAATTATAAACCTACATCTGTACTCTTATTTCAAATAACATACTAATTTTTTTCACACACATATTTACTTCAACATTATCTATTAACCAAATGAACTCTTTTGAAAATTAAAGAAACAAAACATACACAAACTAGTTCCAAAAGGAAAACAAATAAAATGTGAGAAGAGAGAATGGAAGACTTCTCTCTCCACATAGGGTTATAGTGATGAGCCTTATTGTAGACACCGAAAATTGTCCCATTTCATTATTTAGGCATTTATCGCATTTTCACCGCATACCTAAATTTTGTCTAACACACTTATATTTCATTTTCCTCTTCATCTTTAATTAATTAAATAAATTTTGTTTGTTTAATTATTGTATCTTTCTTCTAATAAATAAATAAAATCAATTATTTTATTTATTTATTCACCATCCACCTAAATTAAATAAATTTTATTTATTTAATTTAATTTTCTTCCATTGTTATCTTATTCTTCTAAAATGTGCAAGTGGGCCCCATTGTCTTTGAAAAATGGCAATAATCAAAATGTGCGACAATTTAATAAAATAGAAAAAAATCTATTATCTCATCACTCCAACTCCAAAATAGAAACAGTGTTCTATGTGGAGAAAGGAATCCTACCACTATCAAAGCCCACCCAAGGTTTCTAAATAGAGTTCCTTTTCATGGAAACTTGGTGCATGCACATTAATTCTTGTCTCTCCTTCACTCTCATCCATTGATTCATCCTTTTTCTCCCCACCATTGATCATCCATCTTGCAAGTCTATAAATTAAGCCACAACCAAGACATTTGCATGGATGATCTTTCAAGTACCCTTACTTTGTCGAATTATCTCTACAATCTTTCATCCATCATCTTTCATCTATCTATTTTTCTTCTAACATCTACATCTTATCGTCATGCTACAAAATTGAGAAATCAACAATCAAACCTTCAAAATCTTGCATTCTCATGTGAGGGAGAGAAGAGAAATGGAGATAAATCCAACATAATATCTAGATTGATTTGTGTTTGTGTTTATTATTTTAATTTTCATCTTGTCTCATGCTTCATTGTGCATTGTTAGGGTTTCATTTTAATTTTTTAATGCATTTTCCCTAAATTTTAACCCTAGCTACACTTATCTTCTCTCCAAATCCATATCTTAAACACCAAATACAAAATCAAGAGCTCCTCTTTCTCCCAACTCATCTCTCCCACTAAAAAATAATGAAATTATGAAGTTAGTAATCCCTGACTCCTATCTTTAAATGAAAAATATATATAAGTTCAAACTTGAATTCCTTGAAAGGGGAGTGTACTTGTACACTTCACCCAACAAATATCATAATGTGAATCACACATGTGGGAGCCTTTTTCTTTTACTAAGTTCATAAATGAAATTTCAAGAGTGGGGTTGGAGAGTGAAAAATCATCTTTCCAAGTTTTGAAACTTAAAATTCACCGCATTCATTCATAAGGGCTTTTGATGAGTCAAATCATGACCAAAGTATAATATATCATTTCCATTAAGCCCCCTTCCCATAGATATAGACCATAGGGGTCTATTTTCTTCTAAAAATCAATAAAATTGACCATTCAACACTCCTCAAAGACCCAATCAAACAAAAATCCAAAATTTTACAAGTCAAAAAAGGGTTATTGTCCCCTAAAATCACTTACACACTTAATCACATGACTTCACAATTAAATACCTCATGACACACAATCTGCACATAAATCATAAGAATTAATCCCATAATACAACTACACATTAAGACTAAGCCCCAATACTTTCTAGGTCATAAGGTTAAAAAATTAGAACTTGAAAATTGAAGTATTTTATTGAGGTATAGATGGTTCTCCCTTTCTCATTCTATAATTTACCCCTTCACATTATCCACAGCAATTTTATCCAATTCACAAGCATAATTAGACCTTAATAATTAGTAACATTATTTTCTAGTCATTATTAATGATTTTATTTGTAATTAATTCCCCTAGCTAATGTCATACATAATTATAAAAACAAAATTTACCTTTATGGGACTAAGATCATCGGATTTGGATTACACGACTAACCAAATATATATATATATATATATGGTATGGCAAACATCCACCTTAGGAAAGTAAAAAAATTAATAACACATCCATAAATGACATAAATTTTTTCTTCTAGGTTAATTCAATTTGTTCATTGTAAGATAACTCTTGAATCAAAACCAACTTCATCATATCACATTAAATATTAACTCGATTGACTATTTCCTTTTTCTAATTATGATATTGTACAAAAATTCACCTTATATTTTTAATACATATTTAAGAAATTACATGTGCATAACATGATCATTTACATTAGGTAACAATATTACAATATAAAGCTTGAAATGAGATGTAGGGGTTATCAATCTCCTATTAGAGACCATTCATAAAATAATGTTTATTTTTTTCTATATAATTGTATTCACATTATGACATTTTAGAGAGATAGATAATTTCCAAAAGGTTTACCAATGTGACCAATAAAATCCTCAATATGACAACACATGGTCACTTCCTTTATCACTTTGATCTATCTAACTAATAATTAATGAAATGAAAATAATGAAAATATAGTTGTATTGGTCACACACAAGGTAGGGCCTTACACCCCCCTTACCCTAGCTTATAATTTCTCCTAGAAGTCACTAAGGATCAAGTACATAATCCCAACATGGTTATTTGTGAATTTGTTGAATATAAAACTCTTATTCACTAGTTTAGTGAAACATTTTATCTTACATTATATGAACAAAGTAAAGAATTTTCTCACATGTGAATAAGCATAATAATTGTAAATAAAGTTCCTATAGTAGGAAATTTAATCCATCTAAGACATAATACTAGATTTCAACTTTAAACACATAGTTCCTACTTGATTAGCATGATAATCTCATACAAGGAGAACAAGAATAACTCAAATTATTTTACCATTTAACGTAATTTTTACCATCAATAGTCATCACTCAAAGTTTATTATCAAAGAAATGAATCATTGAAGAAATATTTTTCTTGTCTACAAACATGATCTCATACTATTTTATGTCTAAGAAACATATTAATTTCTATCTATTAGTCACAAATCCTTCATCATGTAGATAACAAATATTACACATCACCTCCAATACTAATAGAACATATGCAATAAAATAAAAGCCACACAAACAACACCACAAGGCTCAAATTATGGGGTTTATGAGGATGAATGGTGCCCAACATACCCCTCAACAATCATGTAACCATATCATTTTAACTTTTGTTATCTAAAATTATGCACATAGATAGAACCACTATATTGATAATTGAGTAGTCATAAAAAAATATTATGATGTGTCTCAAGGAATTCAAATGCCCAAATACCATAGAAGAATGTAACCATTAGGAAAGATGGTCTGAAGGCCCTCTCTAGGACCCATCCATACATTTCCTAGTATGTTACCCTTATTTGTTTTTAAGGGGGTTAGCCTTCAAATGGAAGATACATAAGAAGTACACACATAGAACTAGGGGTAATATATTACAACCATCCCATATTGGTCCCATTTATAACTCCCATCCTCATAAAGAATTCCCTGACATATCTACTCCCCTATACGACCTACCAAAGAACCGTACTAGATATGGAAATTTACAAAATTCAAAATACAATACACTTGGCAGTGTTTTGCAAACAATAAGAAAGCCTTAGACCAAATATCATAAGATCATAAACTTGGGTTTTAATAAAACTCCCATAAAAAATAGAAAATTATAAAATACAAAAGAAAAATAGAAAGTGGAGATCAATTTTAGCTACATTACAATATTTAATAGTTTAATAAAAAAATGCAATTAAATAAGTTCATGAGGCAAATAGACTACAAAAAAATTCAAATGGCTAAATAGCCCAATAATGTAAAATTTCATATTATTGATGTAGCACATATTAAATGAAATCATCAATACTCCATTTTTCAACAATAACATTTACACATTATGAACACCATGTGTATTTGCTAAATATAGCTAAGGGGATGAGGGGAATGGTGGTGTATAACCACATAATCATAATAATGTACAATATTATGGTGGCCTACAAGAAGATAAATAGAATAGTAGCAATATATTGACAACCAAGCATAGGTACCACACACCTCGATACATGCTAAGAAGTGGGCCCATGAATCCATGTATCTGAATTGTCACATATGAATGTTTTTTATATTTTTTGTAGAAAATATTTTCTTGATCCCTTATAGAATTTCAATTGCTATTATAACCTCTAGCTATCATCCAAATAAGGTGTTCATTACTTCTTATAAAATATGTCCTCATAATAATGTTGTATAAATACTTATACCATTTCCACAATTTCCTACCTTAAGCCTTGAGGATCATCTCTTTGTATTCTTTGGTATGATGCTAGGAACTAGTGATGGAAGTTGTTTTTTAATTATTTTTTCATTAAGCATTGGTTTTTTCTTATTTAATGCTAAATGTAATTAACTGTATCTCAAAGCTTATGGATGAGTGTAGGATCATGGGAGTCCAAAAAGTGGCGATATGACCCAAAAGTCGCTGACAACATTTTTTTATCCAAATTTGATGAAACGAAAAAGGGTTTATTAATAAAATTGATAGGATTCCACTAATATATGAGATATGAATAATTTAGAATTAAATAGATAATTATTATTCATTTTATAAATGCATTCTGACTAAAGTCCTGATTGATAGGCTGATTGAAAAAATCTATAATTCTCAAATGATTTCACATTTTTTGAATCCGAAAGATGTGACACATTCTATGCTTCCCATACTATAGGATAAAAAAATAAAAAATGATTTTCATAAATTTTTGACTGAATTATGGTGACCAGACAAACAAGTTTTAATATTTTCAAAATTTTCTAATAAAAAATTCATAACTAATTATTTACTTGCAAAAAAAATATAAAAAAATGTGGCACATCCAAGCATCTATCCTCTACTTATATTAAATTTTTCAAAAAATATATTTATTTTTTCTTGTACTTAGGTTGGTTAGACATACACCTTCTTCTATTTTTTACCTAAAATTTAAGTATTATTGCATTGAGATTCAAAATTTTACCAAATAGATTTTTTTTTTTCAAAAGAGGACTAGTATCTTACAAACTAAATTCAGCTTGCTAAAAAAAATGTTCTTACATATTTTTCAAATTATGTTAATAACCTATTTAAATTTTTATGTAAAGTTTATTGACCCTATTTTTCTAAATTCTCATTGCCACTTAAGGGCCTAATTTGGACCCCTATGCTCCTACACTAACCCTTATATAATATCCTTAGTTGATAAAAATTTACCCATATACTAGTAGTCCATGAAAAATTAAATATCTCAAACTATGGTGGTTGTCAAGCAATTTTTCATATTATTAAAATTCCATGTGTCTATAATCACAAGTAGAAATTTCTCAATACCATTGCACATTACAATTCATCCTCTACCCATGGAATATAAATCTCAAGGATAGTCTTACACTTATGAACCAACAAACCTGACTCAAATACATGGGGGAGTAAGTTAGTGACTAACATCCATGGAGAGTCATGTTACTCCAATGGAGGTCCTCTTCTCTCTCAACCCCTATTTACATTAGAATTCTCACACCTAAATAGGAGGGTTGATGCTAGGGAATATTAGCATACTCTCACCTAAGTAGGAGGATTGATTCTAAGTAATTTAGTATGGTGTCACCAATGAAGGGAGATTTATAATAAGGAATATATATATATATATATATATATATATATATATATATATCATACATAAGAATAAGGAGAGTGACTTAAATTTTCTTTAAATTAACACCTTAGTACACAATTACCACACCCTATTGTCAATAATCTAAAACATATTGGTTTTCTCAGAGTTGTATATAATTTTACAAATGGTACACATAGGTGGATCATGTATGACATCCACTCCACCCTTATCCCAAGTTGGATACTCTATATCTTAGTTTCAAGGTACACTACACATCTATTGGTTTTCACAAGATGCCTCTTTCTTGAGTTTTCTAGTTACTTGTCACATTATGCCACTTAATTAAGACACTCAATTTTGAATTTTACAATGTTTACTCTTTTATAGTTGCATATAGGTAAATATTTCTATTTCTATTATTTTGACATTCAGTAACTCTTCAAAATAAAATAAGTCCATATTTTTAATTTTTTCTTTATTCCTAGGATGTGGCCTACTAATTGCATTATAATTTCTTTTTTTTTCTATGTTTCACTTGCTTTTTCCACTCTTAACAATATATAAAAAAAAAGTATCTTCCACTTGTAGTAGAGTTGGCTGGGGCTTGGGGTTTGCATTCCTCAAGGTCATAGGTTTGACTCCACTTCGTAGTGGGAAAAGGAAAGGGTTAGTTATATTGTGTGTCAATTCCTGCTCTGCTAACCCAAGGTATAGGAATGGAATTTTCCCCTAACCTCCTTGAGGTTAGATAAATTTTTAATAAACCATATTATATGGCATCTGTTAGGAAATGATAGGTTAATGTATATATTTCAAATACTTTCAGGTTGTATGCATCTTGGGCCCCTCATGGCTATGGATGTTCGGATCAACATCGTAGCAATCAATAGGGTCATCCTATGTAATGCCCTCCATGTTTCATCCTCGCAATGTTGTTGTTTCCAGCTTGGTTTTTCTTTGTTGATATTGGTTTGTCTTATGTTTCACATTTTTTTCTCGTATTGCATGATTATTGAGTTGTCCTCATGATTGAGATATGTCTGATTATTTCATTTAAATTGAAAACGTCAAATTAAAATGATTTAATTAAATAAAATATTGTGAAAGTATATATTTAATTATAATAAATTAAGATTTATTCTTTTAAAACAAAATATTTAAACTTAAAGTAATAATTAATAAATTATAAAAGAAATTTAACATAATAAATTAATAAATAAAAGGCATGTGGTGTGAAAAGTTAAATTGAAAGGGAAAATGTGAATTAGTGGAGGAATAAAATAGTTATGCAAAATTAATTAAAAAAAAAAGTGAAGTTAATTCCATAGGGGAAATTGGTCTTTATTTCCTCTCAAAAGAAAAACTAATTCTTGTTCTTTTCATTGTCGTGAATGTCTAGCTGGGGTTTTCTAGAAGCTTTCTCCATTTTCTAGAATTTTCTTGAATTTGGAAAAATCTCTGAAGTTGTTTTGGAAGGTATTGAGGTTTTACAATACTTGTGGGAGTTAAAGGTGCTTGAGTTGTAGAGTGGAATCTAGGAAGCAACTAGAAGCTGACTCTTGGGGTCTTTTGTCTGGCATCTATAACCAGCTCAGTTGTGCAAATTTATCCTGGTTCCCTTATTTAATCCTTCTATTCTGAAATGTTTGTTGACCTAGTTAGTAAATGGTAGCTTATTTCTTGAAAATGTAGTATTTTACTTCTTGAAATCTCATTGAGGTCAACAATGGATATTATGTTTAATGTTCATACTGCAAATAGACTGTATATAGTTATATGGTCTTTTAAGCAACCAATAATGTATTTAAGCATACTTTATTTGAAACAACTATCCTTTTCTTATTAGCCATGGTCTTGTCCTCCTTAGCTTATATTCGCCCTTCACCTCTCGTTTTCCTTCATCTGCCTCAAGAAAGACTCTTCTGTTAAGCCTATTAAAGACAACAAATGGGAACTACTAGAGTTAAAGAGAAATTGGTTTTGTATTATTTTGATTTTTGTGTTCCTAGTGCTATCTTGACCCTCAAAATTTATTTCTTCTCTTTCCATCAATACGTTGACTATTGGTAGGTCATCATGGCTAGAAAGAGTCTCTTAGTTTTTTTTAGACAAATGAAAATTATGACTAATAGTTTTAGTTGAGGCCACCACCCTCTGTTGTAAATTATATAGTTGTCAAGAATTAGTTTCTGGCTTCCCATCTGATGTAGAAATGTGTCAATTCAAATGTGTTGGCTACCTCTAAATACTGTATTTTATGGAGTCACTTATGTATTACTGCTAAAAAAAAAATTGGCTGCCCAATATCCCTCTTTCGTTGCTCTTAATCATCCCTCTATATATATAATTATGGAAAACTTAATGTAGGGTCGGCCCAGCCAAATGAATAATATGTAATTTGATTTTTTTTTTAAACATGGCGCCACATTAGATCAAGTCGACATTTTTAATCATAGAAATTAATTTGTTTATGGGAGGGCATGACAATTGAAAGATTGTTCTTTCATATTTTTGATACACCTCCTATTATCTAATTTTCAACCCTCTCAGTCATGTGCTTTTCCCTAGTTAAAATCTATTTAAATGTTGTATGATGCCTCTTGATGTGTGTTGTTAGACTCATTTTCTCTATATTGTTGTATTGTGGCCAATCTCGACTTAGAGAAGGCTTAACGGTATCAACAACCACATGTTTATCTAGTATTGAAGCCTACAAGCACGACTGGGTATAATCTTTTATCATGGATTCCACTAGTTAAAGAAAGCATCAGTATTAATGTTGCTTTGTGGCTAGGAAAAAAATGCACTATAGTGTGTGCACTATATTTGTTCCTTGGTAAATTGAACTCAAAAGATTCATTCAAGTTTTGCATGGTCATTATGCTCAGGAATTTCCTTTAGTTATCAATGACTTTATGCACACAAATACTCATGCCGAATTTGGCTGCTGACGCCATGATTTGTCTTCTTTCTGCATATAAAATATTATTTGATCTGGACTTATCTTTTTGTGGTGTAGATTGACTCCATGTAAACTTTTGGTGTCAATCCTTATTTCCTCCATGATTAGTTTTTATTCTCTTGGCTAGCTATCAATTTAATCTCCTGATAACCAGATTTCCTTTAAACTATTGCAAGCTTCTCGTGGGTCTTTTCCAAATCTATTACTTTTTCTATTATCAAGAGTTCACCTGTAGTCATAGCCACATAATTGGGATGCATGTCATTGAGTTTTGGTGGTGTGCATGCACCTAGTTGGGAGAATTTCCACCGTACAAATTATAGTCTAATATGTTCTCAACTCAAAGTTCCTCCAAAAATTAGAGATTTTAAGTATAGTTTGAAAATGGACAACAATAAACTGAAATTCAATGGATATATTATCAAACTCATTCACAATTTTATAATTACATATAAATTTTAAAAGTGATCTCCTTACTCAAGCCAATCGTGGCCACATTTTGGAGTTTATTGATTCTAATGTGTTTGTAATTTTGATCTAAACCATCACTAGTTTTTATTTCTCTCTTTGGTCGTGTCTTAATGAAAACTGGTTTCAGGCCATTATTCCTCTTGTTCATTGACGGCCATAGGAAGTACTTTTCTTGACTATTGAGTGCATGTCATTCAATGCTTGTACATTATAACAAAAAATTTGTGGTGAATGTTCGTAAAATGTGGTACCCGAGACTATATAAATTCATTGTTCCACAACTCTAATTTTAGGCATACGATTTTTGGAACATGCAATAATCCTTTGGTCATGTATAACTAAATAGACTACCACCCCCTCTCTACATGAAGTAACTACAGAGCTTGTGTTAGTTCTCTTCATTTAATTGTATGAATCGATGTGATATAGTCTAATCTTTCTTTTATTGAGTCGAATCTTATGTTGGTAACTACAAGTTAAATGTTTCACTATATGTTCATTTTAATGCAAGACAACCCACTATGTATAACTCTATTATGTTATATGGGTTTATGTATAAGTTTCAAATCTGCATAAAAATTCATATGTATGTTAATTTTTGAGTATATATATATATATATACAAGTATAGGTATGTGTGTGTATGAATATTCTATTATGTATAGATAGATTATAAATAAAACTTGGTGTGCTACTGTTGTATTGGAAGTGGAAGCAGAAAATTAACCCTTCTTGATATGGTTTATTTATCTATAATTAGAATTTGTTAACAAAGAATCATGTCTAGTTGGTTAGTGATTTACCTTAAAATGAGTTTCATGTAACCCAAACCTGATTTTGTATTGTTGTTGGCTTGTTTTTTTGAGGTGAACTTTGTCAAAGATATGTTGTAGAAGTAAACTATGCAGATTTCTTATTCCATGTTATTTTTAGAATTGGTCATAGAGTTTCCAACGGCTTGCATGCTATATTTTTCTTTGAGACCGATTTTATGGACTCTATGAGTGGGATGGTTTGATACCTTGCTTTGAGTTTTGTTGAGTATGTGTGTTGTGCAAGGGGTTTTGTTTTTGATTTCTCTGGTTTAAGGTTGGAAGTAGGGGAGTGGCTTCCAATGGGGGCCAACACACAAAATGCTACCTAGATAACCCATGTGGAGGTTTGTTAACAAGTGATAACATTAAAATAATCTAGGGGGAATGGGTAGCTCAAACATTAAACAAGGTAATTTTGTACCTCGCTCAGACTCAAGTGCTCGTTTAGGCTTGAGGTGAGACGAGAAGGCATAGAATGGCATAATCAACTACTTCATCTCCATGAGAGGTAGATCAATTCTACATAATTTGGAATGAGGGGCCAAAGTTCAGTAGAGGCTACCAGGATAACCTAGGATGGGGGTTAGGGCCTAGGAAGAACTACCTAGATAACCTATGTCAAATTATGTGATGACACTTCCCCTATGACAGCCATGAGTTTCCTTACTTGTTCTTTTACCTTGAGTACCTATGTGCCTCTGGAAGTATGTTCATGGATGTTGTTATTCTTGTTGATGTGTTCATTCTTGTGATGTGATTTTAGTCAGCCTTGTGATATATAGTCATTTTCTATTAGTTGGTGGGGTCCTTTGTTACCTCCTAGCATGGGGGGTGAACCTTTGGGTTCATGTGGTTGGGTGGAACATGTAACATTGTCCATTGGGTTCCCTTTTATTTCATGATGTGTTGGCTTCATTTAATCCATTGACTCTTGCACTATGTCTATTATTGCGAGTTTGATCATTGTACTTGTAAATGTATTGTAACTTTACCATGTTTCATATATCTCATGTTGAGCACTCCTCACTTGTATTAAGGAAGTATTGTTGTACATATTGTAATTGAAATTCTGAGTTGATGTATCTTTTATATGTAAGGAATGATGTAATGAGTAATATTGTATTTTTTAATTGAAAACAAAGTAATTCAATTATTCTTATATGTTTATTGAATGGATGTTTCTCATGGTTCATATGATCAATTGTGATGAGTAAATGTTATGCTTAATGATGGTTAGTGTTTGATTATTAATAAGTTATTTGGTTTTGTAATTTGGAAAATGGAATTTAAGTAATGCCTTCATGCACCCTAGGGGACATAGGTTAATAATTAAAGTTATGATCAATTTCATTACACAACATTGCACTTCAAAAAAAAAAATTGTCTATTTTTTTCATGGTTTAGGTCTTGTTATCTAGGCTTCTTAGCAAGGTGTTACACATGGTATCAAAGTAGGGTTTAAACAATGGGTGCTCTAGATATATTAATGAGACCATTAGGTTGTCTTAGATGTATAGTTTGAAGTTTAGTATTCCCTTGATGACCTCGTCTAACACCCTAAACTTGTCTATGTAGGATCATGCCTAGGAGATAGAGTAGAGGTCAAGGGCAAGGAAAAGGTCATGGTGGTGGCCATGGGACCAATCACCAAGAGTCACCTCCATAGAGCTCTCATGAGTGAGATAATGAGGAGCATCAGAGTTCATAGAACAACCATGGTGGTGTAGGAAAGAATCAGGGTCAACCTGGCATGGAGGGCACACAGTTGTACCAATTACTAGAGGAGGTTCTTGCCTAGCTTGGTCTGAGGTAGGAAGGAGAGTA
Source organism: Sequoia sempervirens (assembly GCA_007258455.2). Lineage (NCBI taxonomy): Eukaryota > Viridiplantae > Streptophyta > Pinopsida > Cupressales > Cupressaceae > Sequoia > Sequoia sempervirens. Next base: position 18,296 of record VDFB02335921.1, read on the forward strand.
GTTAGTGATTCAGGAGAGAGAGAGATCTCCTAGGAGGAGGGAGTTAGTTGTTGAGCAGGATGTTGTTTTAGTTGGTCACATGAGGGAGCTACTTCAAGCACATCCTTTGAAATTTGATGGGTTAGGCAGTGGACTAGAGGTAGAGATCTACCTTATCAATCTACACTGATGTTTTTCTATGCACCCATATGGTAGTAATACCAAGGCCAAATGTGTCATTATGCATCTCTGAGAGTTTAATTCCATGTGGTGGCACCTTGAGGAGTAGAAGCTCCATTTGGATATAGAATCTGTGTCATGGGAGATGTTCCTTGAGGGTTTCAGAGCCTGATTCTTGTATGACCATTGGCAATAGTGTTGAGAAGATGAGTTTCATGAGTTGAGAAAATCAATAATGTTAGTGGAAGAACATGAGAAAAAATTATATGAACTTAAGTAGTATGCTGGCATTGGAGATGACAAGGGCATACTAGTACAACATTTCACCAAGGGCTTAAATTCCCACATCAGTGGTGGAGTTCAGGTGTTCAAGCCAAAGAACATGGATTTTTTCATGGAAAAGGCTTAGATTGTTGAGGAGAATCTAGCTATGGACTTAGGTGGACAGACGTGGGTTCAAATTGGTAGTGCACCTCCAACGGGGTTTAGTTCTGGTGGTGGTTAGCCATAGTCAGCAGGTCCATCTAGGAGTTAGCAGACACCCTCTAAAGGTGGCCAACAATAGCAACAACAACAACTCTCATAGTCTAAACATAAGAACTCTCGATCTCGTTAGGATGATAGGTTTCAGACCAAGAGAGATCAAAGTTAGTAGTGAGCTCAATGTGATCATTTTGAATAGCTAGCACAAAGCTCTTAGTCTACGATTAGTGGAGGTGGCTTTCTGTGATCTGATGCACCTCCAGGTAGTAGAATTTTTGGCAGAGGTATAGAGTGCTTCTCATCTGGACAGTAGGGTCATATTGCTTGTCAGTGTCCTCAAAAGGGAACTTCTAGATTCAGTTAGAGACTGGAAGTTTTTGAGCTGACAATAGGTGACACTGGTAGATCACTCATGGTGTTTTCCACTGTGGATAACCACTTGGCTGAGAACTAGGGTGCAGTTGGTGAGGCGTCTGATCGAGGACACGCATTGTTCTTTGGAAATCATGCACATCCTGCAGCATCGAGAATTGACCCTTGGGGGTGAGTCATGGTCTTGGTGTGGATCCAGTGAGATCCTAGTGTTAAGTTCTTTATCTCTATGGAGGATGTATCCTAGATGTGTGTGTGTTACCCATTTTTGGTTGTAGGCTTCCTGGAGTAAGCCTGATCCTTGATGTAGTGCTTTCAGTTTGCTTATGTTGGATAGATTCTTGGAGTTCATCTAGAATTTATAATGTTGTTTTGCTTGACCTTATGTGATTGCTTTATTGACATTATGAATTCATGGGATATTATTCATACATGGTGATATTTTGATGAGTAGATAATGAGACTGTTTGATAACATTATGATGCTTAGCTTAGTGATAATGATGGCATGGTGATATTTGATGTTCTTATTTATATCATGTTTAGTAGATTAGTTGATTGCTTGTTGAGTATCATGGATGTGATGATGTTATGTATAGATAGATGTATGAGCTTTCATGTTGTGATATTCGTTTTTATTTTTTGGTGATGGGGAAAGTGTCGCATCACTTGCTTGTGAGCGCCCTATGACTTTGTGATTTCCCTATCATGGTATGATTGATTATTTCTTATTGCATATGTTTGACCCTTCATTTTGCTGCAAGCTGTAGGTACGGGCATTGACTCCACCTAATTATCAGGTTTGAGAGTGCCAGATCCCAATGGAGTTTTTGTTTTGGAGGTAACACTAGGTCCCCCACTTCAATCCATCATCCTCGTCGAGGATGAATCCCTGTTGTCACAATCCCATCTATAAGGTCAATTCAAGTTGACTAATTGATGTTGTTGTCATTTCTCTCATGTTTCATATTATGATTAAAAGGTATTTGTTGATACTTGATTTGATGATATTTTGATGTGCTTTTGTATGTTTCATTCTTACCTTCTAACTTCCAGGAGTAATTCAGGTCTTACGAGGGGAGGGTGTAATGCCCTCTGCATATTGTCCTGGTAGTGTTGTTGTTTGTGGCTTGGTCTGTCTTTGTTGATATTGTTTTGTCTTTTGTTTCACAGTTTTTTCTAGTATTGCATGATTATTGAGTCATGCTCGTGATTGAGCTATGTCCAATTATTTCATTTAAATTGAAAATGTCAAATTAAAAGAATTTAATTAAATAAAATATTATGAAAGTATATATTTAATTGTAATAAACTAAGATTTATTCTTTTAAAATGAAATATTTAAATTTAAAGTAATAATTAATAAATTATAAAAGAAATTTAGCATAATAATAAATAAAAGGCATATGGTGTGCAAAGATAAATTGAAAGGGAAAATTAAATGAAATATGTAAAAGAGGGAAACTATGAATTAGTGGAGGAATAAAACAATGATGGAAAATTAATTAAAAAAATGTGGAGTTAACTCCACAGGGGTAATTGGCCTTTATTTCCTGTTGGAAGAAAAACTAATTCTTGTTTTTTTCATTGTCTTGAATGTCTGGCTGGGGTTTTTTGGAATTTTCTTGAATTTGGGAAAATCTTTGAAGTTGTTATGGAAGGTATTGAGGTTTTACAATAGCTATGGGAGTTGAAGTTGCTTGAGTTACAAAGTGGAATCTAGGAAGCAGCTGGAAGCTGACTCTTGGGGTTTTTTGTCCGACATTTGTAACTAGCTCAGTTGTGCAAATTTATCTAAGTTCCCTTATTTAATCCTTCTATTATGAAATTTTTGTTGACTTGGATAGTAAATGGTAGCTTATTTCTTGAAAATGTAGTATTTTAGTTCTTGAAATCTCATTGAGGATGACATGGGTTGTTATGTTTAATGTTTGTACTGCAAACAAATTCTATATAGTTATATGGTCTTTTAAGCAACTGGTAATGGATTTAACAATACCTTGTTTGAAACAACTAGCCTTTTCTTATTAGTTATGGTCTTGTCCTCCTTAGCTTATAGTCACCATTCACCTCTCATTGTCCTTCATTTTCCTTTAGAAAGATTCTTCTATTAAGTATGTTAAAGACAACAAATGGAAACTACTGGAGTTAATGAGAAATTGGTTTCATATTATTTTAATTTATGTGTTCCCAGTGCTATCTTGACCCTCAAAATTTATTTCTTCTTTTTCCATCGATACGTTGACTATTGGTAGGTCATCATGGTTGGAAAGAGAATCTTAGTTTGTTTTAGAGAGCTGAAAATTATGACTAATAGTTTTAGTTGAAGTCACCGCCCTCTACTGTAAATTATATAGTTGGCAAGAATTAGTTTTTGGCTTCCCATCTATTGTAGAAATGTGTCAATTTGAATGTGATAGCTACCTCTACATATTGCATTTTATGGAGTCTCTTATGTATTACTACTATAAAAAAATTTGCTGCCCAATATCCCTCTTTCGTTGCTCTTAATCATCCCTCTATATATATAATTCTAGTAAACTTAATGTAGGGTCGACCCAACAAAATGAATAATATGTAATTTGATTATTTATTTTTTTAAACATGGTGCAACATTAGATTAGGTTGGCCTTTTTAATCATAGACATTAATTTATTTATGGCAGGGCATGACATTTAAAAGATTGTTCTTTCATATTTTTGGTACACCTATTATCTAATTTTCAGTCCTCTCAGTCATGCACTTTTCCCTATTTAAAATCTATTTAAATGTTGTATGATGCCTACTGATGTGTGTTGTTAGATTCATTTTCTCTATATTGTTGTACTGTGGCCAATCCTGACTTAGAGATGGCTTAACGATATCCACAACCACACGTTTATCTAATATTGAAGCCTACGAGCACAACTAGGTATAATCTTTTATCATGGATTCCACTAGTTAAAGAAAGCACCAGTATTAACTTTGCCTTGAGGCTAGGAAAAAAATACACTATAGTGTGCACACTATATTTGTTCCTTGGTAAATTGAAATCAAATGATTCATTCCAGTTTTGCATGGTCATTATCCTCAGGAATTTCCTTTAGTTTTTGATAAAGTAAAAAAATGGGTTTTACAGGGACCCAAAACCATAGAGTTTACAACAAAAAGGAATAAGCGTTAAAGATACCAAAACAAAAAGGATGCAAAAAGAAAAGAGCCCAGGAAACATAGCAGTCACCAACCCAAGGCTAGTAAGGGAAACCAAAAAAAACCAACCAAAAAACTAGTAAAAACCCCCAACTAACCTAAGGATTTAAGAGCCTCAACAACCTCAACTTTGAGATTGTGCATATCATGTGTGCACTTCTTCAGGGCCTGAACCAACCGGGGCATAGGAGGAGTCTTCCTCTTTAGACTAGCTCTCATCTACTTAGAGATACTAGCGTCCTTGGTCCTATTTTTATCCTTATCAGCTTCTAAATCCACAATTAGAGAACCCTGATGTGAATTTTCTAGTTTCTCAATCATTGCATTAATAATGATGGCATTATGCTTCGCCATTTTGTAATTGTGCTCCATAATAGTTTTCATTGTGTTTTTCATTTTACCAATTTCATCTTCCAGGCATTTGAATTTACCTTCATTATCCTCAACCCCCATCCTCATCTTATCCTTATTCCTCCCACCCTCTGCAGTAAAAAGGGAGCTAACTTTCAGGCATTTGAATTTCCTTTAGTTACCAATGACTTTATGTACACAAATACTCACGCTGAATCTAGTTGTTGATGCCATGATTTGTCTTCTTTCTACATATAAAATTATATTAGATCTAGACTTATCTTTGTGTGTTGTAGATTGAATGCATGTAAGCTTTTGGTGTCAATCCTTATCTCCTCTATGATTAGTTTGTATTCTCTTGGCTAGTTACAGTCAATTTAATCTCCTGATAGTCATATTTCCTTTAAACTATTGCAAGCTTCTCATGGGTTTTTTCCAAATCTATTTCTCTTTTTTTATCTGGAGTTCACCTACAGTCATACCCACATAATTGTGATGCATGTCATTTAATTTTGGTGGTGTGCATGTGCCTGGTTGGGAGAATGTTCATCGTACAAACTATAGTCTAATCTATTCTCAACTTGAAGTTCCTCCAAAAATTAGAGATTCTAAGTATAGTTTGAAAATTGACGGCAATAAACTAAAATTCAATGGATATATTATCAAACTCATTTGTAGTTTTATAATTATATAGAGCTCTTAAAAGTGATCTTACTCAAGCCAATCATGACCACGTTTTGGAGTTTTTTTATTCTAATATGTTTGTAATTATGATTTAAACCATTGCTGGTTTTTATTTCTCTCTTTGGCCATGTCTTAATGAAAATTGATTTTAGGCCATTATTCCTCTTGTTCATTGACAACCATAGGAAGTACTTTTCTTGACTGTTGAGTGCATGTCATTCAATGCTTGTACATTATAATAGAAAATTTGTAGTATATGTTAGTAAAACATGGTACCTGGGACTATATAAATTCATTGTTCCACAACTCTATTTTTAGGCATACGATTTCCAGAACATGCAATAATCCTCTAGTCGTGTATAACTAAACAAACTACCACCCCCTCTTTGCATGAAGTAACTACAAAGCTTGTGTTATTTCTCTTTATTTAACTGTATGTATCGATGTGATATAGTATAATCTTTCTTTTATTGAGTCAAATCTTATGTTGGTTACTATGAGTTAAATGTTTCACTATATGTTCATTTTAATGCAAGACATGCCACTATGTATATCTTTGTTATGTTATATGGGTTTATGTATAAGTTTCAAATCTACATAAAAATTCATATGTATGTTTAATTTATGAATATATATATATGTATTTGTATATATATATATATATATATATATGTGTGTGTGTATGAATAATCTATTATGTATAGAGAGATTATAAATAAAGCTTGCTACCCTACTATTGTATTGGAAGTGGAAGTAGAAAATCAACCCTTCTTGATATGGTTGATTTATCTATAAGTATAATTTGTTAACAAAGAATCATGTCTAGTTGGTTAGTGATTTACTTTAAAATGAGTTTCTTGTAACCCAAACCTGATTCTCTATTTTTTATGGGTTGTATTGTTGAGGTGAACTTTGTGAATGATATGTTGTGGAAGTAAACTGTGGAGATTGCTTATTCCATGTTATTTTGAGAATTGGTCATAGAGTTTCCAGAGGATAAGTTTTTACCTCTTGCTGGATTTATTTATTTATCATGTTTTTGGAAGACTATCTTGATTATGTTCATGATGGTTGTTCACCTTGCACGCTATGTTTGACTTTGAGACTAATTTTATGGACTCTGTGAGTAGGATGGGTTGATGCCTCACTTTGAGATTTGTTGAGTATGTGTGTTGTACAAGGGGTTTTGTTTTCAATTTCTATTGTTTGAGGTTGGAAGTAGGGGAGTGGCTTCCAATGGGGACCGACACACAAAGGAGTGTTTAGATAATCTATGTGGAGGTTTTTTAACAAGTGATAACATTAAAATAATCTAGGGGGAATGGGTAGCTCAAACATTAAACAAGATAAGTTTGTACCTTACTCAGCCTCAAGTGCTCGTTTAGGCTTGAAGTGAGACAAGAAGGTATGGAATGGCATAGTCAACTACTTCGTCTCCACAAGAGGTAGATCAATTCTACATAAGTTGACATGAGGGTCCAGAGTTCGATAGAGGCTACCAGGATAACCCAAGATGGGGGTTAGGGCCTAGGAAGAACTCCCTGGATAACCTATGTCCAATTATGTGATGACACTTCCCCTACAACAACCATGAGTTTCCTTACTTGTTTTACCTTGAGTACTTATGTTCCTCTAGAAGTATGTTCATGGATGTGAGTTTAGTTAACCTTGTGATATCTAGTCCTTGTTTATCATTTGGTGGGGCCCTTTGTTACCTCCTAACATGGGGGGTGAACCTTTTGGTTCATGTGATTGGGTGGAATGTGTAATGTTCTCCATTGGGTTCCCTTTTCATTCATGATGTGGTGGCTTCATCCGATCCCTTGACTATTGCATTGCATCTATTATTGGGAGTTTGATCATTGTACTTGTAAATGTATTGTAACTTTACCATGTTTCATATATCTCATGTTGAGCACTCCTCACTTGTATTGGGGTATGTGCAAGATCATCGTGCAAAAAATAGGCCCTTAAGTGGCAAAAAATTCAGAAAAATCAGTGTTAGGCAACTTGGCGTAAATATTTGAATAAGGTTATCTATATTATTTCAAAAATATGTAAGAATAGAATTTGTAGAAAATTGAATGTATTTTCTAAAATACTAGGTTTATTTAAAAATAAATAAAATCTATTTGGTGAAAATTTGAAATTTCAATGCAGTAGTACTTAAATTTCAGGGAAAAATAAGAAGTAGGTGTCTATCCAACCACCCTAACCATAATAAAATGATTATATTTTTTGTAAGATTTTATATATAAGTAGAGGACTCATGTCCGATGTGATGCATATTTTTTTGTAATTTTTTCCAAGTAAATAATTAATTATGATTTTTTTATTACAACTTTTAGAAAATATAAAAACTCGTCTGTTTGACCACCTTAAATTGGTTAAAACTTCATGAAATTTATTTTTTATTTTTTTAATCCTATAGTATGTGAAGCATAGAATGTGATGCATGTTTTGGATTCAAAAAATATGATACCGTTTGAAAGTTATAGATGTTTTTCAATCAGCCTATTGATCAGAACTTTAGTCATAATTCTAATAGAAAATGAATAATAATTATTTATTAAATTCAAATTAAATCATAATTTATAATTTTGGAAAGATGAGAATCTCCTCTAAAAACCCTTTTCATTTCATTAATTTTGGGTGAAAAAAAATTGTCAGCCACATACCCTACAAATATTGCCACTTTTTGGCGCGCCATGATCATGCACATACCCATTGAGGAAGTATTGATGTATATATTGTAATTGAAACTCTGAGTTGATGTATCTCTTATATGTAAGGAATGATGTAATTAGTAATCTTGTATTTTTTAACAAAGTAATTTAGTTATTCTTATATGTTTATTGAATGGATGTTTCTCATGGTTCATATGATCAATTGTGATGAGTAAATTTTATTCTTAATGATGGTTAGTGTTTGATTATTAATAAGTTATCTAGTTTTGTAATTTGGAAAATGGAATTTAAGTAATGCAGTCATACACCCTAGGGGACGTAGGTTAATAATTAAAGTTATGATCAATTTCATTGCACAACATTGCACTTAAAAAAAATTGTCCATTTTTTTCATGGTTTAGGTCTTGTTCTCTAGGGTTCTCGGTAGGGCGTTACATCCTACATGGCATGCAGTGGGTTAGGGCTAGAAGAATGGAAGGCATCATTTTTTTTGGCCAAACTAGGTTCCATTTCATCGATCTCATCATTTACTTCATGTAAAATAGCTGGTTTTTAACATTTGTGAAGATGGAAGTCTTCACTCAGAAAATTCAAGCTCAATAATCAAGAATAGGCATTCTGCTGGTGACTTGCACAAAAAGCCTTAAGTTATAGTTTCTCATAATAAGCTGACTATGCAAAGAGGAGATAGGGATAAGGAATCAAATGGGAATGATTTAAATCCTTCATTCCCTCCTCCCAAAATAGTTAATAATGGTGCTTCCTACAATCTATCCTATTATCATAGGCAACAAAACGAAAAGGGTTATCATTATGGTAAGGGTTTTATATCATCTAGATTTAATCATGCTAAGTTATGGAGAAAAATATCTTATGAGAAAAATCCCAAGCATGCATAGTCAAAATATAGCAAGTTTAACCCCAAGCCAAAAGATGCAGTTGTGGGTCATGTTTCTCAGGTGCAACATGACATGCAAAAGTAGAATCACATTGGTTAGAAGAAGCAGAGTATTGAGCCAAAACAATCAGTTTCAAATAAACCTTTTGTTGATTCTCGAAAACAGGGTGATGGAAAAACATGTGCAAAATAAAAAGAATCGGAGATATGCTAAGCATAAAAAGCAAAGAGATCTCCTCAAGAAGAGAAAGGAGGAGTCTCAAAAAAATTATTTGCAGTATGTCAAGAAGCCTCCCAATTAGGATTCTGAAAATATTCAAAAAGGTTTTGTAAAGATCTTTTTTAGTGGAATATCTTAATCCTCAGACTCAATATCTCCATCAAAAAGCTCTAATTTTTAAATTTTGGAATCATTCACTTGATTTAGTGTCTTTAAAAGATTTTCTCTTTCAAGAATGGGAAGGGGCTAAACATGTTTTTTATTTATATGAGAAATATGAGGTCTTTTTTTGTTATTTTTGAGGGAAAGTGTCATAGAGATGTAGTCTATAAAATTAAATCTTGAATCTATAATGGCTTTGGTTTATTCATATAGCCATGGTGCCTAAATTTCAACTCAAAGAAATTTCTTGCTAGATTTGTACTATTTTGGATTCAATTGCATGGTTTTCCACTTGAATACAAAGAGCTCAAACTGATAGAAATAATGGAAAATTATGTGGGTATTTTCTTGAAACATGACTATAATTTTTTACTAATCCCTCCAAGCTGATCCGAGTGTGTGTTCTGGTTGATGCTGCTAAATATTTTCTTGCACAACTCCACATATCCAAAAGAAATGGGCTTTGGGTTCAAGATTTATTTGTGGAAAACACACATAATGTCTGTCATCATTGTAATAGTGTTGGAAATAATGCTTTTGAATGTCAAGATACACATTCTTCTTATGTCTCAACCTCAACTCATTGAGAAATACATGTTCATGAAGCTGAAAGTAATCATTTTAGGGTTATGGGGTCCAAGAAAGGTTGTGAAATATATGTTTCTTTAGTTGTTATTACTCATAGTTTTCCTCAAAATAATGATTTCAACATTGTAAATAAGAGAAATAATATTTATGTTGGCACATGTTGTGGTTCGTTTAGCTCCTTTTCAACATTTAAACAACTTGATAATTAGTTGAAGTTTTCACTTTTTGTATCTCAAGACTGGTTAAAGGATAATATGCTTTGGATAAAAAGTATATTTTCTTCCCACTCAATCCAGCTTTATACACCTTCCTTTAAGGCCACCTTAGAAAGATAGTTGGATGATGTTGTAAGGTCTCTGATGTTTGATTTAGGGGTTTCAGATCCTAAGGAAAAAAAGGATAGTTGCAATGTTTTTAGTAGTGAGGAGGATCTTGCTTTTGATGAATTGGATGTTGTTAAGTTTGCAAATATGTTTGAACAGGGTCTTGGAAGATTTTATTGAATCAATCTTTGTTTTTGAAGGGATAAATTTGATAGATGAAATTGCACATGAAATAGAATAGGAAGGATCTCATTCTTTGGATTTAGTTGTGTCTCTTTCTTCACCCATTTCTAGTGAAATGAATGGTGTTAGTAAGAGGGAGGTTGGTATTGAGGAAAATATGATTTCTACCCACTTTTTTTCTAGTCATTTGAATGATGATAACAATTCAGAGAAATTTTTTTGAGGGGAACATGCTTTTTATTTTTCCGAATCTCTCTCAATTTCAAAAACACCCTTGGCACAATCTATTGTCAAGAAGTCTTCGAGGAAAAGGGGGAGGAAGTCATGCACTACCAAGATAAAGGAGGAAATTGAGGTAGGTTTGCAAGCTACTTTGGATGGGAGTTTTACAGTCCCATCCAATAAAAGACTGAGGAGAGAATGTTGCTCTCCTCGATTGTAATGAGAATCATTTCTTGGAATGTCAGGGGTATTAATTCCCCTAACAAAAGGGCTCAAACCAAACATCAGTTAGATATTTATGGAGAAAATATTGTCCTTATTCAAGAGTCTAAATTGGCTAAAGCTTTATTTCAAAGCACCATTCAAAAATGGTCTAAGTGGAAAGATTTATCTTCCCCTTCTAATGGTGCTTCTAGTGGCCTAATAACTTTGTGGAATCCAGAAATAGTGACAATTGAGTTAGTGAAGAATGAAAGGAGTTGGCAGTTGTTTGGGATACAAAGCTTTGACTTGAAGTTTAAAATCTTTAATTTTTATGGTCCAACATCAACAACAAATAAGAAAGTTGTTTGGGATATGTTGAAAAATGTGAGGGATGATATTGTTGCTAACAAATTATTATTAGCAAGAGATTTTAATGCTATAACTTCTCTCCATGAGAAAAATGGTGGCATTTCCCCTACCCCCCCCCCCAAAAAAAAAAATGGAAGACTTTTCTTCCTTCATTCAAGAAAATGCTCTCATAGATATAAAGCTTGAGAAAGGTAAACATACATGGACCAATCAGTGAAGGAATTTTCTATAGATTGCAGAGAGGTTTTGATAGGTTCCTAGCATCTCCAAATTGGTTGAGAGAAGGCTTCATTTTGTCAATAGATATTATGTCATTTGTTGGTTCTGATCATTATGCAATTTCTTTAGACTTATCCTCAAATTCACGTAAGGTTAGCAAATCCTCTTTTAAATTTTAAAAAATGTGGTTTCTCCACCCAAAGTTTTTGTAGCTTTTGCACCAATGGTGGGTTTCAGCCCCTTTTGTGAGGGGGTCAAAGATGTTTTAGTTTTGTAAGAAGATGTTACATGTTAAATAGCAAGTGAAGCATTGGAACATTCATGTCTTTAAGAATGTGTTTCACCAAAAAGAAAAAAGTGTTTAAGTAGCTTGAAGCAATAAATTATCATATCATTATGCATGGGCTTGATCCTCAACATTTTGACCTACAACGTGCTCTTCAAATAGAATGGGAAGAATTACTTACAAGGGAGGAAGAATATTGGAGGAAAAAGTCTCAAGAATTGTGGTGAAGGGATGGAGACCATAATACAAAGTTTTTTCATATTTTTTCTCAAGTGAAAAAGGAAAAGAACTCCATTTTTTTAATTCAAGACAGTATTTCAAGGGAAGTTCTCACAAAGGAAAGTGACAAATTTAGAAGGAAGGGGTGAATTTTTTTTCAAATTTTCTTTTAGACTCTTCTTCTCAAAATAATTCAATGGATTATCACTATCAAGAGCTTTTATCTTCAGTGTCAAGGTTGATTTATGATCATGATAATGATTTGCTACTAAATCCTTTTACTCTATTAGAACTTAAACAGGTGGTTTTTCCTTATCTCCTAACAAGGCTCCAAGGACAGATGGTTTTATAGCACTTTTCTTTTAGAAGTGTTGGAAATTTATTGGAGTAGACTTACTAATGGAAATTGAAGAGTCAAGAAGAATTGGTTCCATGCTTAAACAGTTCAATACAACAAACATTGTTGTTATACCAAAAGTAAAAGATCCAAAAATGTTTGCAAAATTTAGACCAATTTGTTTGTGCAATTTGGTGTATAATATTATCACAAAAGAAATTTATCTTTGTTTTCATCCTTTTATTTCAAAGATCATTTCTCCTTAATAAGGTGGATTTTTTCCAAGGAGAGAGACGGTTGAGGGAGCTATCATTACACACGAAGTCCTGCATTCCATCAAACAATGTAATATTCCATCCTTCATTGTTAAGCTTGATATGATGAAAGCTTATGATAAAGTGAATTGGAAATTCTTGTTGCAAGTTCTAAAAAAGTTTGGATTTAGCCACAAGTAGTGCAAATGGATTCATTCATGTATTTCAATTGCAAAGTTTTCTATTATTATCAATGGGGCACCAGTGGTTTCTTTAGCTCAACCACAAGAGTAAGACAAGGAGATCTTTTATCTCCTTTCCTCTTTATTATAATGGTTGAAGCATTGAGTAGGTCAATTAAGCAAGTGCATTGTCAGGGTTTATAGCAAGGAATTTTAATTCCCAAAACAAGTATTGCAGCTACACATAATTTGTTTGTGGATGATACTTCTTTATTTGGGAAATCTTCACTGTGGGAAGCTACTTAGATGAAGTGTATTCTGGATAAGTATACTTTTGTTTCAGGTCAGAAGGTTAATGCAAGAAAATCTAAAATTAATATCTTCAACACAAGTGCTCCTCTTAGAAGAAGAATTTTGAAGATTTTGAGTTTTCAAGTGGTAGAAATCTCATGCACATATTTAGGCATTCATCTCTTCATGGGTTCGAACAAACCTATATATTGGGGTAAGATCATAGAAAGAATCAAGTTTAGGATTCTATCATGGAAAGCAAGATGGCTCTCACTGTTAGGAAGAATTTTGTTGATAAAGTTAGTCCTTTCATCCATTCCAAATTATTGTCTTGTTGTTTTAAAAGTGCCAAAATTGGTTATTTCTCAAATTGAAAAGTTGATTAGAAGTTTCTTGTGGAGGGGAAATATGGATTAATTATCATATAAAGTTGCCTCAATTTCATTGGAAAAAATGTGCACAAAAAAGATTAAAGGTGGTGCAGGTCTACATAATCTAATTGGAAGAAACTTGGCATTTGGTACTAAATTGATTTGGTATATGTATTCAAATCCAAATTTGAAGTGGTGTGGTATTTTGCAATGAAAATACTTAGATAATCAATCACCCTCTATAGTTTTGACCATTGCCAATCCTCCAAATGGCTTAGCTATTTGGAACTTTATGTTAGCTTGTAGACATATTATCATTTCCTATATTTCATGGGAGGTGCATAATGGGGAGGATGTTCTTTCTTGGAGCAATTCGTGGAATGACCAATTGCCATTGAATTCTTACTAGGAGTTGGTAGTAGCAGAAAGCTTTCTTTCAACGAATTGGGGCACTAAATTGATTGACTATGTTAACTCTGTAAATGTTTTTATTGGTGTTGTGTCATGGATTTTTTTTTTTCAAATTTACCTATTGCATTAAATGAGATTGAATGTTTGCAAAAGATTATAAAAAAATAGTTGTTTTTCTTTCAAATAAGAGAGAAAATAATTTGGGCTCTATCAAGGAATGGTCAACATATAGTTAAATAGGTTTATGTAGCTTTATCTAGCAAGGGGTAGAACTTGTACAAGCAGAGAGCTTATTATTTTTGTTGGAACTCAATAGTTCTTCCGAAAGCAGGCAGTTTTTCTTGGTTGGCTCTAAGGCATAAAATTCTTACAAGTGATAAGTTGTCAAAATTATGAATTGCGGATCCTTTTCAATGTGTCCTTTGTGGTGAAGCTTGTGAAACAGTTGACCATTTGTTCATTCAATGTGCATATTCTCAAGTTGTTGGGACTTTATTAAGCAGAAGCTGAGTTGTTATCTTATTTTTCCAAATACACTTTGGGAATTATTCTCTTCTTGTCCTATTCTTTATAAATCTACACTTTTTCTTGTATCCGGAGGATCATTCTAGTAGTTTTGATTTGCAGTATTTGGTGGGAAGGTAATAAGATAATTTTTAGGGATTCAAAATCTTTGATTGATCAAATTTTAATAAAAATTGAGAAGATAGTTTTAGAGGGTGTAAATTCTTATGTTCAGAATCACAAGTTAGTTGCTTTTGTCTTCATAGATTGGGATTGTCAGATTTTGAAGGGTTGGCATTATATTGTGCTTCCATTTAAAGGAAGTTTGTTGTAACCATTGAAGCAAAAAGTGGATAGAAAAACTATTAAATGGTTGCCCCTCTAGTCTAGCTTTAGTAAACTCAATTTTGATGGTGCTTCATGTGGTAATCTAGGTGTCTCAGGGGTAGGGTTGTGTATTCGTGATTCAAAAGGTTGTCTTTTAGTAGCCAAATCTATTCAATTATCTAGGGGCACCAATAATTTGGTTGAGGCGCAAGCATTATTGCATGGTTTGAATCTGGAAAATAGTTCTAGCATTAAAAACATTCATGTTGAAGGTGATTCTTTGTTGATTATCAATGCTTGTAAGCTACAGTCTACTCCTAATTGGTAACTCAATTATATTCTTCAAAAGCATTGGCGGTTATTCTCTTGCTTTGATTCAGTTATCGTATCTCATTTCTTCTAGGAAGGTAACCAATTGGCCGATTCCTTAGCCAATTTAGGGTGTGATGGGAAGGAAATTCAATTATCTAAGGATGGTAATATTCATGCCTTCCCAACTATTGAGGCCATTGCTAAAAAAGGAATATTCACTTTGATCCTGTTAAGTGGTCAAGGGAAATTTGGCACATGGTTGACTTAACATTGTTCTTGGATAGGACATTTGTGTCTTTTCGAAGGCTACTTGGATTGTCATCTTTTGCATTCAGAATATCTATCGAGGAACTTCAAGGTTTTCATGCCTGTGAGGGATTGGGAGTATCCCTTATCTAAAGCTATTGATAATGACCATCTTGTTGTGGTATTCAAGGGCCATTGCAGGCAATTTTTTAAGTGCACCAAGTGTGTGTCAATGCCTTCATTGGAAGTGATTGTTAGCAAGACTGTCAAGGAGAATTTTCTTCATGGTAATTCTTTGCTAAGGGAAGTGTAGAAGTATGACCTTGGAGAGGTCAAGGATACGTTGGAGGGATTTTCCCTCATCATTATCTTCTCCATTGTCAAATTTTTATTGTGGTATTTCATGCTATAAAATTCTCAATCTGTGAAACATGTGGATCAACCTTTGGAAAGGCTTGCTATAGAGGTGGATGAAGAATTGTCTACCAAAATTGTTTGAAGGACCCGAGCAATTCTTCAGCTTCTAGGATTTTTGTCCATGATTCTACAAGCTCCAACTTCCTTCATCACTTCCTAATTCAACCAAATTTAAATGTTGTTCCTCCTTCACAGTTTGAGGTCGGGGTTATGCATGACTTCCAAGGTGAAAATAACCCTACAATTCAAATGGAAGAATATAAATTCCAGGAGCATTGATTTTTTGGGCTCTCTATGGTGTAATTAGCAAAGTTCCTAAGGTTTGGTATAGTTTATATGTATGAGTTGGCATGTAGTTTCAGTCTATTTGGCTATGGGTATTCTAACTATCTAGAGCCTTCACATCAATTTTTTGTCAAAATTGTATGGCTAAAGTGTCTTATTTGGCTACTAAAGAGCCTTCAAAGTTGATCTTGCTACTATGATCAATGCAAATCCTTTATATATATATATATATATATGGGCTTTATGCTCTTTTCCTAAATAAATTAAATAAATAAATAAAATAAAAAACAAAATAAAGTATCTAACTGGTTTCCCTAGTTACATCTTAGTTTCCTTTCTTGTTCCTACCATGATTATGTTTTCCTTTCAAGATTTCTAGTTTTATCACCAATAAACTCTAATTTTCATTTAACACAATTCTAAGTAATTCTTATTTTCAAGGAGAGTTTAATGAATTTTTTTATTTTAATATCACAATATATGAAATAAATTTGATTAGTGCATTAATATCAAGTCCAATCATCATTACTAATCATTAAGTGTGTAAAGCGATATAAAATTTATATATCATGAAATTGAATCATTTATTGGATTCTATTTTTATCTCTCCACATTCAAGTCTCTTTGAGTTAATCAACCACACATAAGTAATATTCTCTAGGTAAGATTATATGTTTAACAAATTTTTGACTCTTATAATAGTCTTACACAAGAAATTTCCATAGTTTTAATTAATAGTTTCAAAATATATTAAAAAAATATATATTAAATAGGATTTCCACAATGTCTCTTCTACTCTTACATATATTTTAGTGAATTCTAGAGCACATTAAAATTCCAAAAATATCATTACTTAATGCAATCTTCATGGTGAAAAGGATAGTTAATCATAATGGATTTTCAAATCTACATGGATAGACACCTGATGAGTCACACAATAATTTAAGGCTAGGCTTTTACTATCATACTTCTCAACTTATCTAGTCATTTTTTTTTACTTTCATACAAAATGTTTAGTAACCCTATAGTTCCCTCGTTTAACCAAAATCAAACTAATGTTTTTTACTTAACTATGTTGGATCCCTTATGCATGCACAACAAGTATTTATGATTCAATAGAATTTATTATGCAAAAAAGTTATCTACCAACCACAAGGTGTTTCAATTTTTGTTTAATGAGAGCAAGGAAGTTAATCCTTAAAATTTAGACAAGTAACCTACACTTTAAAGGTTTAATTTTAATCTTTGACAATAATTTCAATTAGGACAATATGAGATGCTAAAATTTCACACAATATAAAGGTCAATAGATTTATAGTATCTCACTCTTGTTGCTAGTTTAATTTAACAAATTTAAGGTTTTAGATATCTATTATTAATCAAACATGATCCCTATCATACTAATCAGCTTTAAGGGTCATCAAATTTTGTCTTATATGACTTCAATTTTTCAAAATTAGACTTATGGTGTCACATTCTTTATTTCTACTAGCATTCCTATAGCCAAACATTTTATTCATAAAATAATCATAACTTTAAGAAGTTACACTATTATTCTTTTAAGAATTTTTTGGTCTCAAGATTCAAATAAACGAGGTTTCTTTAATAATCATGATGTCTTATCTCATTCCACTACCCATTCACATTCTTTATAAAATGACCACATTTTTAAAACCCAAATTTATATTTTATAAGGTTTAAGGGAATGTAATGATAAAAAAACAAGATTGGTGCAATAACCCTTATTAACTAGACTAATGTTTTCTTTGGTTATCCACTTTTCTTAGCTAATCAATGGTTTGTATTTCTTTAAAAGTTGAATTCCTTATATTAAATACCCATTAATATCATTTCTTAAGGCCATCTTTTGACCATTGGATACATTACAACCCTATTTAAGTTGGATAGTTATAACCAGGGTCACATTTTCTATATAAGGTAAGTCCACCTAAATTTATTTGTTTAATAATAATTTCCTTTCCACAATCTATTCTAATTAGAAAAAACTGGTTTGCATATTTCCACACACACACAAATTATAACCAAGTCTTAATTGATTCCCAAATTTCACTAGATTTGTAACCTAATTCTCTAAAACCAAGTATCATGCCCAAAATTTTCACTAATAAAATGTAATTTATTTTTGAAACATCATTTAGGTATAGATAGTCTCCTAAATATGCAAATTATAATATTATATACATTATGATAACTTGATAAAGCATATAGATCCAACACTTTTATGTTGTGTCATAATAAATCATATACAAAAATGATCTTAGAGGGGATGTACTAGACAACCATGAACTAGGGCTTATATAAACACCACACATTTCTAAGGTCTTAAGACAAAATTATTAAAACTAGTCCCTATAACTTAGGGTAGCCCTTCCTCAATTGATTAATAATCATTTTTTAAAATAGTGAGGCATTAGACGTTAGATTAAATTTAATATTAACAAAAGTCCCATTTGATACCTAAGCAAAGATTCCTTAATTTGAATCTACCCAAGTTGTTTAAATTCAATTACTAAATAATTTAATATTCACTAAGTTACCCATTTCTCGCAAAGAGATAACATTATCATATTTGATGAAATTTTTAATTTAAATTTATCTATGATTTAAATATTAAATTTTTAATAAAAAGGAAAGTAAATTGAGCTTGATTATTCCAAGGGTTAACCAACCCCTAACAATTATTACTTTAAAGACACATTAGGTTAAATATTTTGTTTAATATAGATTTGACATCCATTTGATTCATAAAGGATTAAATCCTTAAGTTTGACCTTGTAATTAACTAATTTATTTAATGTTATTTAATTAAGATACAACTGATACAAATCTTGAGGAAATATGGCACCTCTTTACCCATGACCTCTTTGGTTTAATTGTACCATCAATTTAGTTCATTTTTTTTTTCGCTTGATAATGTAACTAGTCCACATTATACTAAGGTTAAATATATAATTCAAATATCAATTTAGTTACTTGATATTACAAAAGGTTTAAGTTGGACATGTATCCATAGGAAGGACTCTTGCTTTAGTTAATTTTAAATAACTAATTTACATCATAAAATATAACTCTTATTTCGTATAAAATTTGATATTTAAATTATTGAACATGTTTAAAAGTTACTTAAGTCACAAGTTAACGTGAGGGTTGTAGATATATTGGCCCTCACCACAGACCAAAATTAGATTAATATAGGTTAATTAGGGTAAAAATAAATTAAAGGATAAGATATTGTGCACTCAATCTCACCACTAGATGAGAGCTACTTGTGAGCCTTATATCTTAGGGAGATGACAAAACCCTAATCCCTAAGGGTTTCTATATGTGTGATCTCTTAACTATTTGTTCCTCTCTTTATTTTTATTTTTATTTTGTAGCTTTGAAGGGTTTGGAGGATACATGAACAACTCCAAAGAGCTTTCTGCTCTCTTTCCATTAATTTTGTATTTAATATATGTATATTTGAATTTCTATGTAAAATTTTGCAAGGTAAATTTATATATAAATATATTTTATTAATGGTCTACAATTTATTCCTATCTGCTTTCTTTTTCTTGTAACACTAGGGTTCATGACCCAATTTTTATGACCGCAACAAAAGGAAGTTGCACCCGTTTTGGGGTTGCAAACCTTTTATTTACAATGTGACCACAATAGGGGCCACATCCCTTTGGGGGTCATAGGCCCTTTGCTAGGGTCATGCCCTTAGTAGGGTCACATCACTTTATAGGCCACAAATCCTTTATTGTGTTCATGCCATAGGTAGGAGCCACACCCCTTTAGGGGCTAGAGACCCTTTTTTGGGTCCATTCCCTTCAAGGTCAACCTCACAGGTGGCCCACAAATATAAAATTAAATTTAAATCTCATTTTTTGTATAAGTTTTATATTTTATTTAATATTAAAAATGTATATATGTATGTATACATACATACATACATACATACATACATACATACATACATATATACATACATATGTATATATATATATGTAATAATATAAGAAAAAATGTATACAACCAAAAGAAATATATATATATATCTCATATATATATATATATCAATATATTTTTCCATATTATAAAATCATATAGTTTGTAGATATATATTCCACTATATTTAAGACAATAGAATGCATTTAAACAAATGGATATATTTGTTATTTTCTTGCTATTATATGGTTGTATCTCATATATAATAATTAATAGGTAAGTTCTCAATCTCCAAGCTATATGTGAATGTTAAAATGAATGTTCATATAATAATAGATTTGTACTCCTTTTATAAACATAAAATTTTAAAATGCACACATATTTAATGGAGTACTTTTTCTATGGTGATCTTGGCATCATTTAATAAAATACATACTTACATATGTAGTTAAACAACCTTAGATCCTAAAATATTGACCAAGAGGCATAGCTACATGTACCCATATACTTTTCCAAGCCAATGAAGACATATTTATTTAAGCTCATGCTTATATTTACTCAAGTTTGATGTAATACATGAAATATTGAAATAAATACAATTGCAATATTTACATTTTTTTAACATTTTTTTTTTAAGATTACATAATGTATAAGGACTTGGATTCACTGGTATGTAATTGGAGCAACCATACACTACTTATGTCTTTATTTTCTTAAGTGACCTTTACACAAAATTTTCCACTCAATATACATATTAGCTTCATAATAATCCAAATTTTCTTCATTGCAAGATTAAATAAAAATATATATTTTATTAAATACAAGGTAAGATACAAATATTTATTTAGACCTTCTTTATTCTTCACAAAAAAAATTCCTGATATTTTTCTACAACTATAGAATAATTCAACTATATTCATATTCATGAGATAAAATTCAAGGATAGGTTCTTAACATCCCTTCACAATACATGCTATAGAACACAATAACCTTTAAGGAGATTTTCATCCATATTCCTACATTGAACAAATCAAGAGTTAAAAAAAATATCATGTCAATGTGAGAAAATTGGTCTCCACCCTCCCATAAATAACATCACTAAGCATCTTAGGTATCTATCCATTCCTCCAAGCAAGGAGAACCATTATAGACTCAATATTGTTAATTAAATACAATAATTACAAACATACATCTACTCTTTTTTCAAAAAATCACAAATATTTCACACTCATATTGCCTTCAATGTTCTCTATTAACCCAATGAACTCTTTTTAATATTCAAGAAAGAAAACATACATTTAAATTAGCTTCAAAAGGAAAAACACAAAAGCGAGAAGAGAGATTGGAAGACTTATCTCTCTATGTAGGGTTGTAGGGATGAGTCCTCTCTTCTCTCCAAAGAGATGACATGAATATCATCTCCAAAATCAAGAGCTCCTCTTTCTCCCAACTCATCTCTTTCTCAAATATCTAAAAAAATAAAAATGAAGTGAGTAACCACCAACTCCTCATTGAATGAAGAATATATAAGTTTAAACCTGAATTCCTTGAATGGGGAGGTGACACTTGTCACTTTCCCATTCATTAATCATGACACACTCTCCCAAAAATTCTCACATGTGTGAGACTTTCGGAGGTGTGAAGTGTACTTATAATATTAACCCAATAACTCTTATAAGGTATCTCACTCATGTGAGAGCCTTGTTTCTTTTCCCAAGTTCATAAATGAACTTTCAAGAGGGGTTAAAGAGTGACAACTCACCTTTCCAAGTTTTGAAACTTAAAATTCACCACATTCACTCATGAGGGATTTTGAATGGTAAAATTGTGACCAAAGGACAATATATTTTCTCCAATAAGCCCCCTTCCCATAGGTATATACCCTAGGTGTTAATTTTTTGCCAAAAAACCTATAAAATTGACCATTAAAAATCTCTTAAAAGACTTAGTTAAACACAAGTCTAAAATTTTAAAACTCAAACAAGGGTTCTTGACCCCTAAAATAACTTAAATACCTTATATGGCTTCACAATTAAACACCTCACTAAACAAAATTTACACATAACTCAAAAGCATTAATCCCATAAAACATAATTATGCATTAACAATAAACCCCAAATAATTTTTAGGTCATGGGTAAATGCAAGAAGATGAATCCACTTCTAGTAGAAGTTTCAAACTTAGAAAAAAAACCTGAAATTGGGAAAAATGAAATGAGATCTCATTTCACTTCGAGACATCGAGCCCAAAACGGGTTCCTATTTTTAAAAATTTGAATTTTTTGCTATGCTTGTGCTTTATTTTTCAATTCAGGAAAAGGCTTGGGGACCCAAACCTAAGATTTGGACCTAGTTTAAGCTGCAACTTGAAGGTCATGGCTATGTCACAAGAAAAGAGTGACTTTGGACATATGTCTAAATGTCTTTTTTGCAAAAAAATTTGATGAAATTAAAACCCATTATAGATGAGACTATGTAGATTCCAAATAAGTAAATTATTTTTACAATTGGATTTATTTTTTATTTTTCAAATTTTTTTTATGAAACTGGTCCATAAACTTGAAATATCAAGGTTTTTAAGTATTTTAATAACTTTCTATTAAAATAATTTTTTGAAAAATGAATTATACGTAGGAAATCTTCAGAAAATTATTTTTAATTTGAAAAAAGGTCAAAAAATGATAATTTTTGGTCATCTTATGCATGATGTACATGACAATTTAAAAAAAAACAAATATGGCCAATAAAAAAATAGCAAAAAAATTACAAAAAAAATATTGTGAGCATTCTTCAGTGTGTTAAAAATATTTTCCCAAAAGGATTCGAGGTGATCCCACAATAGTGGTTTACACTTTTTGGCCTAACTGGACACTGATATTTTTTTTTTAACATAATCTCCACATTCGGGTACCTATAGCGATTAAACCGTAAGGAATTTGAAGATGATATAAACTAGAGTCTTGTCACATTTTGTCTGAAGATTCTAAAAATATTTTTTTCAATTTTTTTGGAATCAGATTGCACTTCTTTTTCCATCTCCCACGAAAACTGGTTTTTTTCAAAAAACAACATTTTTAAAAAGTGACGCACACCGTATAACACAACTTTTTTTCCATGAAGGATAAAATTCCAATTCTTTCAAATTTAGATTTCTAACTCCGATATCTAGTGCTTCCACTTGGTTAGATAGTTTTTATTGAACATTTTTTTTTAATCAAGTTTAAGTCAATCAAAATGACAATTCGACATAGCGATAGATAACTAACTTTTATCAGATTTCTTCTCTTTTTGTTGGATCAAGGACTTCAATATCTAGGTGCACTCATATTTTTAATTTTTTTTTTTTTAATAATCTTCTATTTTTCCACTTGTGCAGAACATAGATTTTTGTTTTCGATGAAAAACCTATATTTAATAAAACTTTAAAAATAGATAGATAATAAAACCAAAACATACTAAAATTATATTCATTGGATAGCTCGTTAAGGCTACTCGATTCAAGTTTGGTTTCTAAATATTCCCCCATTTTCATCCCCAACCGGAGCTTGAAAAAAATTTTAGGTTTTTGTGTGAACAAATTAAAAAATTAGGGAAAAAGGGGGTTCGCTATAGAACCAGGGGGTTCTAGCGAACCCCGGGGGTTCTAGTGAACCGGGGTTCATTCAACCCCCACTAATATGCATTTTTCCTTTATTTTTTGGGCGGGAAATGTGGGCCCAATAGTTAATGGGTTCGCTCGAACCCTAGTTCGATCGAACCCCTTTATGGTTCGGTCGAACATGTAGGTTCATGCGAACCCCTAAAACCAATTTTTTTGCCATGGGGTCATTTTTTCTCAATTTTCCTTCCTCCATCAAATTGTAAACCAATATTATGGCTTCACCCTTCGAGAAAATGTGATTATTTAGGTCAAAATATGGATGACTTACATGTGCATGGTATGGTGAAAGAAAAGTGACAAATAGTAGTTTTTAGACATGCTTATTGAAAATTAATTTTTATTATCTAGATATTAAAATAAATTACATATTTGGAAACTAGACTCTAAGTACTACATTTTATGATTAGTGAATTTTTTTAAGATGTCATCTCTAAGTGGTTCAAATTTTATGTTCAAATGTGACAAATTCTAAAAATCGGGAAAAACACTTCCACTTTTTGGCCAAAAAGTGGACTCAACTTCTTGCACACACCCTCATAGGATTCAAAAATTAGAACTTCATAATTGAAGTATTTTAGCGAGTTTCGTATGGTTCTCCCTTTCTCATTTGTATAATTTATCCTTGCATATTATCCTCCAAAATTTTATCCAATAGACAAGCATAGTTAGACCATAATAATTAGTCATATTATTTGCTAGTCATTATTCATAATTTTATTTGTAATTAATTCTCCTAGCTAATGTATTACACAATCATAACAAAATTTATCTTTACCTTAAAGAGATTGAGATTCAAAGTTTGATTATCCAACCAAACAAACTTACCTCTAGTTTGGCTAGGGTTACCTTCATTCACACCTAATCATGATTGTTCATTCATCCCATCTAGTCACTTAGAAGGTATCAATGAACCTAGTCAATGCTATAGCCAAAATCCACCTTAGGGAACATGAAACAATAGTAATCCATCTAAATATAACATTATTTATTTCTTTTAGGTTAATTTAATTTGTTCATTGTAAGATAAATCTTGAATAAAAGTCAACTTCAACATTGCACATTAAATATTAACTCAACTAGATGGTTACTTTTTTAATTTTGATATTGTACAATAATTCACCTTATATTTCCTAAGAAATATTTAAGAAATTACATGTGCATAAAGTAGTAATATAAATTAGGTAACAACATCAAAATAGAAAGCTCAAAATGAGATGGTGGAGTTATCAATCCCTTATTAAATACCATTCATAAAACAATGTTTAGTTTCATTTGCTATACAATTATATTCACATTACGATATTTTAAAGAGAGATAATTTCCATAAGGTTTACCAATGTAGCCAATAATATCCTCAACATGAAAACACATAGTCACTTAATTTATCACTTTGATCTATCCAACTAATAATTAATGAAATGAAAATAAGGAAAATGAAGTTGTATTGGTCACACAAAAGGAGAGGCCTTACATCAATATCAAAACTATTCATCTAAACTAGTTAAATATGCTTTAGAAAGTTAGTTCAATAGAGTGTGCCAACAAATCTTGATGGCCATGACATTCCTGTAAAGTTAGATGGTTGAGATGTTCTGTAATGCCCCGCCAAGGAACCCCAGAGGACAACACACAAAACCTAACTAAATAACGAAACAATTCTTTTTTTATAGGAGTAAACTTGAACTACATAATATAACATAACATACAATCTAATCCTAAGTCCTCTAAGGTTCCATGACTACATTCTAACATGTCTATTATTCAAGAACTAGAATCATTTCATTAATCATGATTTATCTAACAATCAAGAGTTCTTTTTAATACACCACATTAAATGATTCCACAATATGAATTACCATAACATGTCATCGGTTAAAAAACATTAAAGATCAATTATAAATAACTAAAATATATATATACAATTCCATTACATGAGAGTACATCAAATCAGTTACATTGTTAAAAGGTTTACATCAATGCTTACATGAAAACAATTGGGAAGAATACATCATATTTGAATAAATGGTATGTAACTAATGTACAAGTTCAATACATATACATAAAAGAATGTCCTCTCACTCTAGAACATGAACTATAATCCGCTACACAAAGTACAACCTCCACGCACATGAACAAGCAACAAGGAAACTCAATGGAGGAAAAAACACCAACCTCCCGACCATGCGGAACCCTAAGGTGCACCCCCCATGCTAGGAGATAACATAAGGTCCCACTACAAACAAGCAGTCAAGAATAAAGAAGGCTAACATAAACAAGGCTATACATGACTCCAACACAACACTGCAACAACATGAACATCACACACAACACATACATTGCTTCCAAAGACATTCACACAAAGGGGAAAAAATAACTAAAGAATGCTAAACTACAATAGGGAAGAGTGTCATCGCATGGTCTCGACATGGGTTGTCCTGACAGTCTCTAGTCTCTCACTAGACGTCGACCCCCATCTATGGTTGTCCTGGTAAATCTCTCACTATGTCATAGCCCCATAGGGTGACACATGCGGAACCAACATTCCTTTCATGAAGACAAGGATGTTGATCTTGCCAACTAGGCCTTCTCAACTTATCCTTAGCCTCAACGAGCACTGCAGGAATGGGTGAGGCATCCATTATCTTGTTTAATGTGAAATCTACCCATCCCCCTAATTTATTATTAAGGTTATCAATGGATTAAGAAACTATCCAATGGGTTGTCTTGGTCACCACTTTGGGTTCTGGCCCCCGTTGAGAGCCACTCCACCTACTTGCAAGTAGTAAACCATAGAAACAAGCAAGGAATTTAACATCTTGCACACTTAACAAAACCACATGGATCCCACACACAGAGCAAGGCATTGACCATCTCACTCACCTATTCCAATCACAAGAATGAATACACAATGCAAGGCATTGACCCTCTTGTACACAACTCAGAACATTATCAATCACTTCCAAGTGCAACAAACATAAAAACTATACACAAAAAATACTCCCTCCTAACCTTTGGAAGCTAACCTTAATCCACTTTGCATAAAGGACTCCCTCTTAACACAATAACCCAAAATCACCTTAATTCACTTATCAAACACATTATTTAAAACTAGCACTCAAATAACCAATGCAACCATGGAATCAACATATATTACAAATCATCCATTAAATAATTATGAAAGAAATCAACATTTAAAAGGATTATCTAATTCATTCATTCAATTAGATCCTTCAATTACCTAAATATAATTAAATCAATTTCTTTTCTTCTCTATTTAATTTTCCAAGATCACTATCTACATAATTAGATAATCACAAATCAGATACATTCTTTTCTATAATCATGATACCTTTATGTCATGTATATATATATCATAACCAAAATGTTGTATTACATTATTTTAGTTTATAGTGTGATAAATATATATTTATATATATGTATATATATATATATACATATTTATATGTATATATAAAAAATTTTAAAATCGAATGCCAAACATTAAAAATCTATCGAATTATATTGTAGTGCAAAATATCGAATACCAATGATAATATAATTTTTCTTTATCAAACTTCAAATGTAAGAATTTAAACATCAAGCATAGTGTTGTTATCAAATACCACTCTTTAAGTTCATTTCCATCTAGTATCGAACATAGAGCTCAAAGTAATACTGAACAATAAATTCACACTAGAAACATCCAATAAGAGAAAATACAGAATTATACTTAGTTCACTGCTATTGTAGCATAACAATAGGCAAGGAAACTATGGCTATTGAATTTAATAAAATTGAATGCCAAAGAAAATGAAGACATCAAAATTTACAGAAGTAAACATATAGCGCAAGAGATAATTCACAAAACATGGCATATGAAGTCACAAAAATACAAGGAAATCGGGCCATCAAACTAGATTTAATGTATTCAGTTTTGAAGTTAACTTTCTAGCATTAAAATAACACCATTCAAATCGATAGGGATAAAAGTATTCAATTTTTTTTAAGGCGACTCTCAGCATTTAAATCACATCATACAAAAATCAATTTCCATAAACATTTCACTACATTTCTAATCCATCAAGGGAATCAAAGTATTTGTTAAATGAAATCACCAAATATATAAGGAAAATAACCAACAACAAACTGGCTACAAAAGCAGTGACACCACAAGGTGGAAAGGAAGTGTTGCTCGTGGAGAGAGCTTGTCCAGCGCAGCCTTTTAAAAGGCTTTAGAAACTCTTTTTCCAATGATAGTCTGGGTTAAGCCTTCACCGTAGTGTTAAGCCGCGACTAGGTGCCACTAAAATAAATATCATCACATGGAGGAATATGATATAGGGTGCACACACTACAAGTCTGCAAAAGCAAGGCTTTAAAAACTTTCAAGTAAATGCAAGTGGTTGTGTAACGCCAACCCACTATATAGGGATGCACAAAAGTTTGTTAAAGAGGGCTTAAATAAATTTCAAGAAAATGTGAATGGCAAGCATAAGGGAGGCGCACAAGCTGAATTTAAAGAATGGACTTCAGAAACTTTCAAGCAAAAACAACGGCTGGGAAAATAATTTGACACCATTATGAGGATCAAGATTATGGAATATGAACAAAAAATGAATTTTGCAAGGAAGCAATGGAAACCTTTGAATTTATGAAGCATTCTGCAACACATCCAAACAATCAAGCCATCATTTTTCAAAAAGTAGAAAGAGAAAGAATTTGAATTACATTAATCGGAGAAATGAAACAAAGAACAAAAACAAAGCCAACCTAGATCCAATAGTGGCTGAGACAGAAATATGACGCTAAGATCAATCTTCTATAGCAACAACTTCTTTGAAATCCCCAATCAATTCTTTCCAAAAACCTAAATTCCCACACAAGACTCACAGTATAAGAAATTATCTTGCAAACCAAATTTTCTTCTCTTCTCAAAAACCAAAAATCAATGATCATGAAAATATGTCAAAAAGATAATTATTTACAAAAAGGAAGGCTATTTTATTTTCGAAAACAAAAATATAATAAAACTCTAAAATCTCCAATAAACATCAAGTTTCATTTTCAACCATTTGTTCAAAACTGTGCATGTGCTCCATAAAAATCATTTATATCCTTTTATATTATTTTTATTATATTTATCCATTATCACATTTTATTAGAATTCAATTTTATTTTATTTTATTTAATATTACATTACACTTTTTAATTTATTATAAACCATAATCATTAATTAATCTATTTATATCTATTTATCCAAATACTTTTACTTAATAATTTATTTAATACATTCATTAATCAAAAACAACATTTATTAAAAAAATTTAAATTAAACAGACCAAACATCAACAACAATTACCTAAACCCTAACTAGGGTTGAAAAGCAAGACCAACTGACCACAAACATCAGACAACGCTGACGAGGTAATGGATAGATACCCATCCTCTTCAAGGACAATGGCTAGGGTAGGGGACCAAATGCTATCTCTGAACAACTATTCCATTGGGTTTAAAGCATGTTTAGACCTACCAATTTAGTTGGAGTCGATTCCTAGTACCTGCAACCATAGTACATAAAACAGTCATGCATATACATAATCATACAATTAGGCACACCGTGAAAGGGAATCACAGTGTCACAGGGTACTCACAAGTGAGTGATGCGACACAGTCCCGTTCACCTGAACACAATAGTAAGAACAATACCGAGTAGTCCAACCAACTCATAAACAATCAGCTACATAGAAAATCAAAATGATAATCACATACTGATCATAACAATGCATCTATATACAGTATCATAAAACATATCAACTACTTACATCATTAGCACGTACCTTTAAATATCCCTATTATTTTACCTTCATCTCCAAGTTTCAAAGCCAAAAGACTTGCACATCCATGGTGAGAATGGAGGAGCACTGTACATTCCCCCCCCCTAAAACTTGACTTACTCTTGGAAGTCAGAAACTAGGATGGAAACATAACACATTAGTACCAATCATCAAAGCTGACTCATTACATCAGAATGCTACACTTCCATAAAACACAACATAATTATGAGCACAAAGCACACATATCTTGTTAAATATCCATCATTTACAAACAAGACATTCCACCTTATTCTTTTCACAACACTAAATCTCATAACATATTCAACACAAGATCATGATTTTACACTTTTTGGAAGTCTGGAAACACAATTTTTCATTTTATAAGGGCTATATTCATGATTTAGCATACATTCTTCCCATACACACAAATTCACATCTTTAGAAATCACATCACAAGGATACACCGGGGTTCATAATGTATCCCCAATAGAAAGAATATCGGTACAATGCACACTACATTGAGGGTCATATCCTTTCCACCGGTCTTTTGCACTATTGGACAAACACCACCAAAGAATAAGTCCAAGGTTGTTAGGCGAGAATGGAAAAAGGGGAAAGCATAATCTCAAAATTACAAGCAACTAGGACAACATAATGGGCTCATATGAAACTAGAGCACCCAGTGTTAGAAACTTGGGCTCTAATACTAGGTGTAACGCCCTGCCAAGGAACCCTAGAGGACAACACACAAAACACGACTAAATAATGAAACATTTTTTTTAAAAAACAAAATAACAATGAAATGCATATCATATCTAAACATATAGTCTAACTTAATTCCTCTAAGGTTCCATAACTACATGTTCTCACAAATGCCAAAAAACCATTTGGAGTTGGTCATGCAAGAAAAGATAGTGAAATTGATTGAAAATATTTGGATTGGTTAAAAGAGTGGTTCAATTGTCTAAGATATGTCCAAAAATATGAAATGACTAGTTGATAACAATCATGTGAGAAAATAATTTTCCTTTGGGTAAAAAGTATTTGGACTAGTTGAAAAGAGTCTAGATCAATAGAAAATCTTCAAAAAAATCCAATTCAAGACCCAAATTCTGCAAATGCATAACTAAGCCAATTTTATTACAATTTCCTTCAAATTTGAACTAAAGATACTCATGCAAGCACTCTAGAAGGTGGAAACCTCATGTAACCCCTACAATTATTCAGTTTTTAAATTTTTAACTTGGGTACCTAGGCTTAAAAAAATAGCTAATACAATGACTAAAGACACAACCCAAACATAACAAGCCCATGTAGATTCTCTCATATCAAGTATAATTGATGAAAAATGAATTGAAGGCATGAAAACTTGCAAGGTCCAACATGGAAAATGGTAGTCATACAAATATTGTTGTTTCTACTAAAATTTGGCACATTTATTTAACCCAAACCTTATCCATTTGCATCTACACTAACTTCTAACAATTAGTCTCAATCGTCATATACTTTAGTTTCCCACTATGGGCTATATCCATGATTGTGTCAATGACCTAGGTAAAACTCACAATTGTATTAATCACACCAATGCCTTTTGGGCATGTACTACTTATTTAGGTTGAACCTAACAATCCAACTATTTTATTTCAAATCAATGTGCAAAACATTTTATTTGTGACCCATACTTAAAGGAGAATCCCTATCTCACTTGAGCTATCAATAATTCTAGATCTAAATCTCAACCCACATTCTTATTTGAAAAAAAATTAATTACTTATCAAGCTACTTGCATTTCATTATCATCTAGGACATTAAATACATGTTTACCTATTATGTTTGAGCATTTACAGATTCATTAACATGACAAACTCATGTTATTTGACACATGAGGTAACTATCCCTATCATATGGAAACTCTCAAAACATCAACCTATTTTTATATTGGAGCATATTTAGATGTTCAAGACATAATAAAGTTGATTGCCTTGATATTTATGAAGACTAGAACTATGCATATAGATTAAAT
This sequence comes from Sequoia sempervirens, assembly GCA_007258455.2. Taxonomy (NCBI): domain Eukaryota; kingdom Viridiplantae; phylum Streptophyta; class Pinopsida; order Cupressales; family Cupressaceae; genus Sequoia; species Sequoia sempervirens. The sequence continues at coordinate 49,521 of VDFB02335921.1, forward strand.
GTATATTTGATTGATTGATCCAATATTTATAAAAGTGGTTCATTGAAACAAATCATAAATTAATAGATTCTAAAACAATTACTGAAATAACCATAATATTTTTTAACAAAATATTATTATTTATTCATTTAATTTTCTGAAAAATCTATTTAAATACATTTATTAAACCTAACTCTTTTATCTCATATAAATTCTAAATACTTCATTATATATTTATTTGAGTTATCTAAATCTTTTCTTTTTTCAAAAAGATAAATATATATATATATTTTTAAATTATATAAATATTTTTCTTTTAGATATAAAAATATTTTCACATTTAAAACATGGTCAATTTGGTTTAAACAACACATTCTAAAATTTGACTTGTTTCGATGACTTAGCTGAAATTGCAACATCTTATTTCCTAGGATCCACTTATTATCACAATTTTAGATGAACTACCAAAACAATTCAAAGTTTAAAATGTGCTATTTAATTCTGACCACTTTCCCCTAAGTTGTCATATGTCAGAGCGGCTGACAAATCTAAGAGAAAACTATTGCTACTTTATTACTTCACTATCTTATATTAATTTGTCTTTGGATAAAGATTAGTCTTTCAGACATAAAGAAATTTTCATGTTCGAAACATAGTTTGATTTTTTGTCTTTCCACCATCCTCTAATTCTTTCCCATCGGTTTGACTTAAGCAACACATTTTAAAATTTGACTTGTTTATCTGACTCACCTGAAATTGCACCAGCTTTTCCAAATATGATCCTCTTATTAATGGAATTTCATATCAACCACTCAAACGTGCATCCTACTGCATAGATAGTAAGTATAAACTGATATGTCAGTTTCTCAAACAAATATAAGTGAAAACTATTATAATTTCACAGTCCACAGACGCCAACATTTCACCAATATTTTTTAATATATATTTCAAAAACTTGGTGAATTGTTGCAGTGAATTTTACTTGGCGGTGAATTTTCTGTTGGTTAATTTTCCTTCGATGAATTGCTGTGATAATATTATATCACATTTATTACAATATATTATATACAATATTATCATATTATAATATAATAATATAATATATTAAAATATATAACATATTATAGTAGAATATATTATAGATTGATATAATAATATTATAAATTATATATTTTAATATAATGTTTATATATTATTATTATGTTTATTCTAGTAAATATATTTAGAATATGCAATATTATATATTAAAAAAAATGTAATATCTCATTCTAGTTCATCTTAGCTCACCTCAAGTACCCAAGATAAGGGCTGGTGGATCGCTCGGTTAGGTCATGGGAACACCCGTGTAGTATTAAAACAAAAAAATCTGTTGCTGCAATACACAGTTGATTGGCGCACGGCCGTCAAGGTATGCAGGGGACATAACATGGAATATATAATATTTTTATATAAATAAAATTATATTAATATAAAACATTAAAATAAGTAAATGTCAATTGAACACATAAAACAAAAAAAAATGACGCTGCAGCACACAGTTGGTTGGGCGAACGGGCCGTCAGGGTATGCAGGGGGCATAACATCGGATGGCCCATGCTGTTTTGAGGGCTGAATAGCCTTTTCCCTCTGGTATTTGTATGTAATGTTGGGGACACAAATTATGTGAAATTTATTGTAAGAACATGGGATAGGAAGTGAGTAAATAATGATGGCTGGCTATTGTTATTATTATTATTCAATTGATTGTCGAGAAGGAAATCCGCCATAAAGAAGTTCGCGAAGCTAACAAAAGTGTCAGGGAAAGATCTGAATAAAACAGCTATCAAGAAGCTTCCTCGGAACTTTCTTGATATTAAATAATTGGCACGGCAGACCAATTAAATTCAACAGTGTTTTCCATTTAATCATTGGTAATCAATCTGACAGTTGGATAAAAGGTGATAAACGCATAAAATTGTATGTGATGGCACCATATATATGTAAAGCAGGATAACCATGCATCCCCTTAATCTATGACAGGTTCTTCCACGTTGATAGAATTATATAGTTTTTAAATAGCATTGTAGGTGTTCTACGAGTGTCCTTTTTTTTTAATTTATTTTTAATGATAATAATATATTTGTACAGCAAGCTTTTGAATTCAGATGTGTTTGTCTTTTTAATGAATGTTTCACATGACATTCAGTGATCTGTTATTAGGAGCATTCAGTGATCTGTTATTAGGAAGAGGAAAGTACATTCTTTATGACATCTTCTAAAATTTTAGTACCGATCTTACAAGGTTTTAATTTTTTTTTTGAAAATAGTTAAAGTTTGTTTTTAAAGTAATGTAAAGTCTAAAAATTATGTTACTTTTTATTTCTTTTATTATGATTATTTCATTTCATCAAAACTGTTTTGGTTAATTTTTTATTTTTCAATTATGATTTTTTCAATTAATTATATGAATTTTATATTTTTTAAGTTAAATAGGAAAAAAAATGAATCATAAATTGTGAGAAGAAAAAGTAAATGTAATTTTTGATATTCTACAGTAGCTGCTTTGAATATGGTGGGCTGGAGAAGAGGTGGAGGTTATCATCTACCCTAGTTGCATGTAGAGCAGTTATAAGGCATTTTTCTACAAATATTGTTACGGTTTAAAAGATAAGCATGAATTTAGATACAATTTATTTGAGAATGACTGCTTGTATGTGTAGTTCTAGTTTATTTTTTGTGATTTGTATTATTTTTTATTGTCAATTGGTGTATTTCATTAGTTAATTAAGAGATAAAAGAAGTTTATGCACAAATTACTTTAAGATTCAAGTAGAGAAGATGTATGCATGAGATTTCTTTAAGTGATTTATTTGTAGATTTACAAGATCTTTGATAGGCATAGTAATTATATCATAGATTTCATTTATTAAGAAATAAAGATTATAATGATGTTATTTTTCCTAATCCACTTCCAAAAATTTATTTTGTAAAAAAATCAATATAATATTACTGAATAAACACTTTTTTTTTTTTGGTATACGGCCAGCAATTCATCGAGGGAAAATTCACCGCCAACAATTCACCGTGGAAAAATTCACCGCCAATGACAATTCACCATACGAAAAACTAATTGCATTTTTTGTGACGGTGAATTGCTGATGGTGGTGAATTTTCCCAAACTGAATTGCTGACGATAAATTTTCCATTTGTAAATTATTGACGGTGAATTTTCTTAGAATTTTTTTATAATTAATTTCTTATATTTTATTGCTTTAAATATATTATTAATTTCTTATATTTTATTGCTTAAAATATATTAATAGCATCACATATGTGTTGATGTTATTATTCATGGGAAATGATGGTCTCTTCGTTAGTGGAGACATAAGATTCAAATCGTGATAACCCCAAACAATTAGAAAAGAGAACCTTAAAGTTGTACTTTTTGTACAAACTAGAGAATCATAAGCATGCAATAAACAATATGGAAGTCAATGCATATTATAAGATAATCTTATGGAATTCAATACATATTATAAGATAATCTTACATTTGTATTCTCATTGTTGGATGTGCACATACCTTTTTTTTTAAATCTTATGATTATGAAGTTTTCTTGTCCTAAAAATGGGTACCTAGCTAGCTTAGATTGGTATTTTGGTCTTATATAATTTTTTTTTAAAAAAAAGTTTTTTAAGTTGGATTTGGTTTAGAGAATATAATTTTATTGAAATACAAATAAGAAAGTTGCTTAACTACATTTTGAATATAGTTTGTGTGATATTTTTAAAATGTATTTAAGGAAACTTAAAATTTATTCTTCTATGAGATTTTTAACTTTAAATCTGTGAATACATTTTGAATATTAATTACTTTTAAACTATGATTTATTAGTATTTATTTTTCTTGTTATTTTTTATCACAAATAAAAGTAAATATTTGTCTTAATTTTGAATAAATTTCTAGTTTAAACTCAAAATTTTAAAAGATAATTTGTGTTAGGAATGATTATTTTTATGAATAATGGTGACAAGCTCTTTCTATTTCTCTCAAGTATTTTTCATTTAAGATTAAAATATTTAATATTTATTAAAATAAATATTATTCTTTATCTATAATTTTGACATATTTCACTTTTATGTTTAGCATTAACAAATCAAATATATGTCTACTTCATAATTTTGAATGACATTTTCCATTCAAAATTGAAATTTATCTAAAAACCAAGTTACTTAAGAGAATCTAATTTTAGAAAAATTAAAATAAGTGGCCTTTCATATTAACCTCTTAGCTTTCAAAGTTTTAATTATATGTGTATGCTATACTAGTGGTGGCTATCAAATCATTTTTAAGGTTCAAGTATTTTCCCTTAGTAGGTTTGGCATAGCTATAGATTGTTTAAATCCATCCAATAAATTAGAAAGGTTTTTCTAGGAACAATTTTCAGCTTTTAAAGTTAAATTTATTTGATAGAACTAGAATTATAACAATCTAAATAAGAATGATTCCTCATCCTTCTTATAAAATATTTCTATCATTTGATCTTTAATTATGTCAACATCTTAAAGAAATATTGCTACATTGGTTTTATAATTGATGTTTTTATATTATTTTGTTTGGGGTACCATCAAAACATAATCTTAGTCTTGCTAATAATTTAAATTTGATTTTACGATTTACATTTTTCCTTTCTAGAGACTTACTAGGCCTACAATTATCTATAAAGTTTTATGGTTTTTGAGTTTATTTTGATTGTATTTGAAATTTATTTTTATAATTGTAATTATGAGATATTTATGTTTTCACTTCTAGTTTTTAAGTGTAGTTATGGCTATGATTTTATGGATTTATTTCCAAATCTTTGAAGAGATATTTTTACATTTTAATTTTTAGAAGTGTTTCTGTGCTATTATTAGATGATTTAGATTCGATTCTTAAAATTTTAGGATAATTATATTATTTTTTTACTTATATTATATTAATATTTCAAAATAATAAATAAATTGATAATTAAAATTTTGAAAAAGAAAAAAGATTGACCTATTGTTTTTCTAACACATAAACCACATTTTATTTTTCTTTTAAAATATCTTCTTTAAACACCTATTTATTTAACTATAAATTAATCACCTTCTTTTCGTATATTTTATAAATAGTTGTCATACCTCATATACAACTTCAACATCTTAGGTTAAGTGAAAAGTGGAGTTATGATGGTAGGGAATTGTAAAGTAGAACAATGTCTCATAAAGCTCTCAAGTACTATCATATTTTTCTATCTTATTCATTTGGATAATTCTTGTTATCATGTTTATTATTATTTATATCTTTAAATACATGATTCTAATTTCAATACTTGAGGGATACATTCTTGCTATTAGTGTCTCTATTTTCTAGTTTTGTTTAGTAAAAAATATTATAAGAATACATGTATAATTTTTAATTTAAGTATCTAAAATATTATATGTAGATCTATGGTTGGTGCAAGAGCACCAAAGCCATCATTTGCAAATTTGAACATTTGAAGGTCATTAGGTTGAGTCTAGGGTATTTTGGAATAATTTGAGTCTTCTTATATTCAATAAGGTCTATTGAGACCATTTTCATGTAAGTTGGGTCATTTTTGTGTCATTTGAGTCAAAAGGTTAAAAGTTGCAAAAATGTAAAAGTTGTCAAGACAAGAAATTGCAAAAATGCAACTTTTCTAGAATGTGAAGGGTCATAGTAGTTTAAAAGGCAGTTATAGATGTTTGGATGGTTGGATTTGAATGCAATGAGTTTATAAAGCCTCCAAAAGGCTCGATCAAGTGTTGATGAAGATTGTATTGAATCATACATATCAATAACAATGCTATTTTTGCATTTTATTTGTTATTTTGCACTTTCAAGGAAGTGTATGGACTCATACAGTTAGCAATTATTCTGAATCCTATTTTTTTCTATAGGAATATGAATTAATTCTCATTTGCACCAAGTTTGAGAGTCTTCCATTGAGTTTAGAGGAATATTTCTTCAATTTTCTGAGACAACCTGTAAAGGGCATTATAAGGGTTTGATTGGGGTTAAGTGATGTTCTAAGTCATTCCACCCACTTTCATGGTTTGTAACTCAGTAGAATGACTTCTCACATGGTATTCTAGGCATCCACATGGTTTAGAGGGCAGATCAATATGTTTTTACAAGTGAAAATGGGGTGTTGAAGTAGTGTTATGACAAAATGATCATGGAATTGTCTATGTAATGTTTGTTTGAGTTTTTGTAGGATATTTGTGAACTGTTGGTGGCATTGGTTAGGTTATATAATCCTAGGAGTTAATACTTTCAATAAACCCTTGTCATTTGCATGTAAATTGAGGGTTTTGTGGTTCAATATCTTAGAGGTCATGGCTCTAATGAATAATGGTGAAATTTGATGTTTTTTAACCTCAATAAGGACTTTTCATTGAGTTTTGGGGTTAATTAGATGATTTGAGGGTACTCCCTTTGTAAAATAGGGCTATTTGGTGGCTTAAAAATAGTGGTAGTCAATTGGATCTTCATATTGTTTCAACGAAAACCACATGAAACCTTTTAGAATGTTGAGTTAGGCCCTACGAGTAACTCATAAGGTGTCTAGGTTGTCTTCGTATGACCTTCTCTAAAAGATATTGAGAAAAAGAAGATTTGAGAGGCTACAATCAACTAGGTGGGAGGTTGTGTCAAACTAAGTCAATAGGCTTGAAAGGGATGGTATCTTGTTTGGGTTTGACTAGTTTGGGTTGGTTTTGGTCATCACCACCTTGCTTGACATCAGGTGGTATCAGAGCAAAAAGTATTAGATCTTTTTGATTGAAGAGTTGTAGATTTGAATAAAAGTATTTGGAAGTTGAAGAGAAAAAACTTGTAAAGATGCCTCCTAAGAATGTTGGTGCTGCTAAAGAGTTGTAGGAGTTAAAAGAGAAACATGCCAAGCTTTTGGAGTCTCATAATGTTGTGTTGGCAAGGCTTGCTGCCTTGGAAACAAGGAAGAAAAGAGATGAAGTTGAGAGTGAATCAGATGAAGAAGAAGATGTAGATGAAAAATTAGACCTTGAAGATTAGAGGATGGAAAAGTTGCTTAAGGTAGTCAAAGGTGATTTACATGAGGAAGAGTTACTTGATTGGATTGCAGCCATGGACAACCACTTTGAAAGTGAAGACATTTATGATGAGCAGAAGGTGAAGTTAGCAAAGAAAAAACTCAAAGGTCATGCACTTCTATGGTGGGACTATGAGTAGACTGAAAGAAGAAAGCAAGGTAAGTCAAGGATAGTTTCTTGGGACAAGATGGTTGCTAGAATTAAAGGTAAATTTTTTCCTAAGGACTATGAGGTTCAATTGTATAAGAGATTACAAGGTTTGAATCAAAATGATTTATATATTAAGACCTATACTAATGAATTATATAAGCTAAGTATAAGGTCAAGGAGAAATGAAGATGAAGTTGAAAACGTGGCTAGATATTTAGGTGGCCTTAGATTCAATATACAAGATGAATTGGTTGTTGCTAACCCAGAGACTATTGAAGAGTGTTTCCAATTGGCTATTAGGGTGGAAGAAAAGATGAAAAAAAGGAAAGAGAATTCTATTAGAGGTAGAGGCAATAATACAAGAGGGAGAGGATCATTCCCTACATCAAAGTAGCCATATGAGGAACAAGAAGAAGCAAATAAAGGTAAAGAGAAAGGTGTTGATGCAAGAAGGGGTTTTAGGGGCTCTAGAGGCAGATTTAGTGGTAGTAGAAGTTCAAGTATATTTTCAAGAAGATGCTATAATTAGGTATGTTCAGGATCGTCATGGAAATAATAGGCCCTTAAGTGGCAAAAAAATTAGAAAAATCAAAGTTAGGAAACTTGACATAAATTTTTGAATAAGTTATCTATATTATTTAAAAAATATGTAAGAATAGAATCTATAGAAAATTAAGTGCAATTTCTAAACTACTAGGTTTATTTAAAAAAAACAAAATCTATTTGGTGAAAATTTGAAATTTCAATGTAGTGGTACTTAAATTTCAAGGAAAAATTAAGAAGTAGGTGTGCGACCCTAACCATAATAAAATGATAATATTTTTTGTAATATTTTAGATATAAGTAGAGGACTAATGTCCCGATGTGATGCATATTTTTTGTATTTTTTCCAAGTAAATAATTAATTATGAATTTTTATTACAACTTTTAAAAAATATAAAACTGTATGTCGACCACCATAACTTGGTCAAAACTTCATGAAATTCAATTTTTTTTTCTTATAGTATGTGAAGCATAGAATGTGACATGTTGTAGATTCAAAAAATGTGATACCATTTGAAAGCTATAGATGTTTTTCAATCAACCTATCAATTAGGACTTTAGTCGTAATTCAAATGGAAAATGAATTTAATAATTATTTATTAAATTCAAAGTAAAGCATAATTTATATTGGTGGAAAATTGAGAATCTCCTTTAAAAACCCTTTTCGTTTCATCAATTTTGGGTAAAAAAAATCGTTATGGCCACATACCCATCATATCGCCACTTTTTGGCCCATCATGATCCTGCACATACCTAATTGCAATGAATTTGGGCATCCATCATACAAGTGCCTTGAAAATTTTGGTGCTTCATCAAGTGGAGGTGAAAGAATGATTGAAAGGAGGGCTCAAATAGTACAAAAAGAGGAGTGTGAAAGTACCAATTCTTCAAGCCATCTCATTGCTCCTGAAATAGGTGAATGAATGATGATGAGGAAGACTATACTTCAAGCATCAAAGAAAAGGGAACCATTGCAAAGAAAAACTCTCTTCAAAACCTCGTGTAAGTGCAAGAACAAGGTATGCAAAGTTGTCATAGATTCGGGCTCTATTGAGAATATGGTATCAAGAGAAATGGTTAATAAACTAAATTTGCAAAAGATTCATCATGAATTGCCATATAAGGTGTCTTGGTTGAATGATGAGAAATCACTTTTGGTTAATGAACAAGCTGTTGTTGAGTTTCAAATTGGTGGTTATAAAGACAAGGTAGTTTGTGACGTTTTTCCCATGGATTGCTGCCACTTTCTTCTTGGAAGGCCCTGGTAGTTTGACAGGCATGCATTATATGATGGAAGAGAAAATACATACACCATAGAGAAGGATGGGCATACATTTAATTTGACACCATTGGTAGAAGAAGACAAAGGAAAGGGTAAAGAGGCTAAGGTGACCATGTTCAAGGGAAGAAATAATTTACAAAGGTTGAGAAAGAAGACAAGAGGATGGGTGCTACAGTCATTTCAAGGCCTAAGAATGTTGTTATAGTAGGTGTGAAGGTTGAATAAGATTTGAAAGATGAATTGACAGTGAATTGGCATACAAATATCATGGTAGGAACAATGGTGTGTCCATTGATTGGAAGCAAGGCTATAAGGTAGACATGATCTAAAAATATAGTGGGTTATAGACATGACAATATGATGGTATTTAAGGCTGATAAGACAGAGGGTTTGATGAAAGTAATAAAAGGAAAAAGTGGACAAAGAACTAAGGGTAGATACAAGCATGAAGCTGAGATAATGGGGAAGTCAGTACAAGGAACATCTAACAAGTGTTTTTTTGAAGGAATGAAGGTAGGAACAATGTCAAGTTTTGATCAGGGAGCAAATAGAAGACAACTAGCAGGCCTGAATGCAAGGAAGGAGTTACATTCATGTGCAAACAAGGTCAAGGATGCAGGGCCTAATACAAGATCTTAGTATTTGAATTGATGGAATATATTTTCAAAGTAGAAAGTATGTGGAAAGATAGGAGGAACTGATACAAAACAATACTCATGTGACATGAGTCATTTTTCAGCAGGGTTGTATGGTGTCGGAGCACCAAAGCCATCATTTGCAAATTTGAACATTTGAAGGTCATTAGGTTGAGTCTAGGGTGTTTTGGAATAATTTGAGTCTTTTCATATTCAATAAGGTCTATTGAGACCATTTTCATGTAAGTTGGGTCATTTTTGTGTCATTTGAGTGAAAAGTTTAAAAGTTGTAAAAATGTAAAAGTTGTCAAGACAAGAAATTGCAAAAATGCAACTTTTCTAGAATGTGCAGGGTCATAGAAGTTTAAAAGGTAGTTATAGATGTTTGGGTGGTTTTATTTGAATGTAATGAGTTTATAAAGCCTCCAAAAGGCTTGAGTAAGTGTTGATGAAGATTGTATTGAATCATACATATTAATAACAAAGTTATTTTTGTATTTTCTCTATTATTTTGCACTTTCAAGGAACTGTACAGACCCGCACAGTTAGTAATTGCTTTGAATCTTATTTTTTATGTAGGAATATGAATTAAATATCATTTGTACCAGGTTTGAGATTCTAACATTGAGTTTAGAGGGAGATTTCTTCAATTTTCTGAGATAGCCTGTAAAGGGGCAGAGTAAGGGTTTGATTGGGGTTAAGTGATGTTTTAAGTCATCCCACCCACTTTCATGGATTGTAACTTAGTGGAATGACTTCTCACATGGTAGTATAGGTTTCCACATGGTTTAGAGGGTAGAGAAAGTAAGTTGTTAGGCTTTGGGTGATGCCCTAGGGTAGATCAATGTATTTTTACAAGTAAAAATGGGGTGTTAAAGTTGGGTTGTGACAAAATGATCATGGAATTGTCTATGCAATGGCTGTTTGATTTTTTGCAAGGTATTTTTTAACTTTTGGAGGCATTGGTTGGGTTAGATAAGCCCGATAGTTAAGACTTTCAATAAACCCTTGTCATTTGCATGTAAATTAAGGGTTTTGTGGTTCAGTATCTTAAAGGTCATGGATCTAATGAATAATGGTGGAATTTGAAGTATTGTAACCTCAATAAGGAATGTTCATTTAGTTATGGGGTTAGTTAGATGATTTGAGGGTACCCCCTTTGTAAAAGAGGGCTATTTGGTGGCTTAAAAATAGGGGAAGTCAATTGGTTCTTCATATTTTTTCAATGCAAACCACATAAAACCTTTTGGAATGTTGATTTAGGCCCTAAAAGTATCTCATAAGGTGTCTAGGTTGTCTTTATATGGCTTTCTTTAAAATATATTGAGAAAAAGTAGATTTGAGAGGCTACAAGCAACTAGGTGGGAGGTTGTGTCAAACTAAGTCAATAGGGTTAAAAGTGTTGGTCTCTTGTTTGGGTATGATCACTTTGGGTTGGTTTTTGTCATCACCACCTTGATTGACATCAATGGTCCCTACATTGAAATAAGTATATTGTATTATTTTCTATATTTTCTACTCATATTTTAGAGCTCTTCAAAACCTTTTATCTCTATTTTTTATATATATTAATGTACTTATACCATTAGCACAAATAATATAGACAACTAAGATATTTATTTTGCAAAAAGTACCAACTAGAAATATAAGCGGTTCATCTAACCCTCATTAAATATTCTTAGTTATACACCTAGGACTATTCTAACTCTTTATAATGTCAATAACAAACATCACTAGTAAAAGGATAACATAATTCTCAAGTTAAATCAATGTCATGTAGAGAACACTCCCAAAGAGACAAATGCCAAATGAAATACGCATTCAGCTCAAAAAGAACATATTATAATATTATGATAGTTGAAATGGGGATAGGAATTCATCTTTATAGAATGAACCATCTAACCGAATGAAAAAATGTAGCATTAACATTCTATTAATTTGGATTCAACTTTTTCTATCAAACATGATAAAACACCATAGGCATTGTATGTATTCATGTTATAGGATCTAGTTCTTTTGTCACAAGCTACTAATAAATGTATTATCCATTTACTACTCTCAAGATTATTTTTACATATGTTTGTCTTACTTTTCTATGGTAAATATCTATGCTATCTATGTTTGATGAGATAAGCATCACATATGATAATTACATTTTCTCTACAGTCATCCTTACAATTTTTGGTAGGGAAATTAGATAAATATGGTAGTTTATACTATTCTTATAATAAATTTACTATACTTCTTACAATTTAATCTTTTAATGCTCACACTTTTATAAAGGAAATGACCAACATTGATCCAAATTTTAAAATTGAACCACTAAAAAGTGGCATATGTGTGCTAAATTTTTCAAATGAATTAAACTAATAAAATGTGTATTTTTAGTATATTTTATGTTTGTATTTTTTTGGAAAAATTTAAAAAGTTGTTTGAATATATATTTTTATAAATTGTGATGCAAGAGAATCCCTAGTTGTAAAGAAATCCTATATCGACCAAAACCATTTATTTTCTTCCATTTTAGTCTATAGTTTTCTTAGCAATTTCCTCTGCATTATACCACATTATCATTTCTCAGCTCACAGAGTAGGATATTGGTTATACATAAGGTCATATATAACATATCCAAATTTTAAGTGATTTGAATTTCTTTACATAAATTTATCACTCTCATGATTTCACTGTCAATTCTTTGTCAAAGCATTCAGTGCCTAGCTGGCTTAGATTAGTTGTGCAAACCTATTCTAGAATGTGTGGAGCTTAATATAACATTATTCAAGGTGTTTTATGTTTGGGGCAGCTTTCTTGGAGATCCACAATACATTCCATTCTTGATGGGTTATTTTTTCATGTTCTTGGTTGACCTACATGGTTAATCTTGCATTGGGTTTGTAAACCCTTGAGGCCAATGTAAATCATAATTGGAGCTATAGATCCATATTTAAGATCATTTTTAATCCATTAGAAAGAAATTAAGTAGTGGATAGTTTGTATATAGAAAAATAATTCAAGTTGTCTTGTTGTGGACTATAATAAGGCCTTGTGTCGATTGTAATATCTCATAATGCCCTTGTGGTAGGCCTATGAGACCTGGTTATTATGATATGAAGCATATGATGCATGTAATACATGGAGTTGTTGAATCAATGATAATTCATGTTTTTTGAGCATTTCTTGTGTTGTTTTTGTTGTGTTGAACTCTAGGCTACATGGCTGGATAGTCCTTTTCGGACCCTCCATCCATGACTACACCAAGTGGTATCAAAGTGAGTTTGTAAGCCCTAAGAAGAAATTCCTTGTGAAAAAATCACTAACCTATGGTAGACTGTAAGTGTTTTCAATCAAGTGTCGATTGTGAGGTAGTTGAAACCTTGTAGCTAGATCACTGAATTGAGGGAGTTAAACCAGATCCAAGGGTAGAGATGTTGCAAAGAAGACCACCTACAATGGAAAATGTTGTTGGATGAATAGATGAAATGTGAAGATGATGAGAGTAATGAGATTTTTATTAGATGTTGTAGAGGAAGATAGGAGAGGTCTAAACCTTGGACATGAGGATGAAAGTGATAACGAGTTAGATCATACTAAAAATTAAAATAAAAAGCCTACAAGAAGAAGAAAATTCAAATTAGGTCAAGATGTTGAAAGTTATTTCCAAGATCGGTAAGAGACCTAGAATTAAAATTCAACATTATGTGGGAAATTTAAACCCTAAGGAATTGATTGATTAGATTAATGATATGGAGGAATACTTTGAATATGAAGAAATTGAATATTCGAAAAGAGTGAGATTTGTAAAAACTAAGTTGAAAGGACATACTGTTATATGGTGGAAAGAAGTTCAATTAGATAGAAATAGAAGGGGAAAGGAGAAAATTACAAAATGGGATAAGACGGTGACAAAATTGAAGAATAAATTTATACCTGTTGATCATGAGCTTGAACTGTTGAAAAGATTGCAAAACCTGAGGAAAAAGGAGAAATTTATGAAAGAGTATATTGAAGAATTCTACAAGATGATCATCATGGCTGGACATAGTGAAGAAAGAAATGAGAAGGTTGCATAGTACATCAATGGACTAAGAAAAAACATCCAAGAAGAGTTGAGCCTAGTGAAGATGACAATAGTTGAATAAGCATACCAATTTGCACTCAAGCTAGAGGAAATTTTGAACAAGAAGTTTGAGCAATGAAAAAGAAGTGGAAGAGGAAGATTCTAGAGGAGAAGATCATAATCTGGAGAGATAATATCATTTGCGGAGGAAAAAAAGGTTTGGAAACTCTTCTACAATGAAGAGAAGGACAATAATTCATACCATAGAGGAAGAGCTCAAATAAAAATTTCTACCACAATGATAGGGGAGATCCTAATTTCTACCTTAATGATGGATATAGGAAAGATGAAGGAAGATCTGAGAAGAGACCTTTTAGAGGAACCAATTTCAAATGTAGAGGTGAAGGACATAAATCATTTGAATTTCATTAGGGAAGTACAAGAAAGAGGATTGAGAAGACCAAAAGAAAAACTTATTTGGATGAAGAACTTATTGGATCCCCTAGTTTGGTTAGGTAACCAGAGAAAGGTGAGTAATTGGTTGGTAATTATTAAATCTTTGATGCATGAAGAAGTGATTGAGGAGCCATCACAAAGGAAGAATTTGTTCAAGACTAGATGTAAATTTAGAGGAAAGGTATGCAAATTTATCATTGATAGTGGTAGTATCAAGAATTTAGTTTTAGAAGATATGGTAACAAAGTTGAATTTGAAGAGATTGAAACATCCAAATCCCTAAAAAATAGCATGGATTCAAGATGAACATAAGATCTTGGTAAGAGACCAATTTTTGGTGAAATTTCATATAGGATTATATAATGGTGAAGTGTTATGTGATATTATGCCCATGGATGAATACCATTTATTGTTGGGGATACTATAGCAATTTGATAATAAATCAATTCATGATGGAAGAAGAATACCTATTCTATTACTTCAAATGGACAAAGAACTATATTGATACCTTTGGGGGAGAGGACAAAAAGGAAGCTTGTAGTATTTTCAGACTATGTTTGGTAGATGGAAATAAGTTTTAGGAAGGATTGAGGCATGTGAATATGTGTTTTGCATTGATTCCAAAGAAGATAGAGAAATCTGCCACAAAGGATGAAGATCCACAGTAGACAAAAGTAGTAAAATTGTTAACAGAGTAAATTACAATATCATATCAAAGAATGTATCAAATGGACTCCAAATAGTCTGGAGCATCATGTTGGAAAAACAAGGACAAACAACTGAGAGGGGGGTGAATCAATTGTCATAGAAATTTAAACTTTTTCTAACTTAACTTATTGTTAAACTCAAAACTGATGAATGAATAATTAACCATAAGCAATTAACACATCAGAGAGACAAAGAACACCAAAATTTTTTATGTGGAAACCTTGTTAGGGGAAAAACCATGGTGGATGTTAGTCCACAAGATTATACCCTACTAAAAGTATAATGAAGAACAATAAGAGGAATGTACATGCAGTCAGGAACACTGCCTAGAGCTCATCGCTCAATTACAAAAGAGGACTCAGTATCCAACAATAGGGTTTGGATTAAAACCATCCAAGATATGAACTGAGAAAATAGCTTCTTCACAAGCTTGATTATAGTTCCAATTAAGCTCAACACTTCTTCACACTTCACATAATCTTCTTCACACTCTGCTTAGTAATGATATTCACACATACACACATGTAGGAGAACACGAAGCATCATTGTCATCAATGAAATAATCACCCTTATATATCAACTACATGAGATTCCATCACAACTTCGTCGACCAAGAAAATAAAATATATTTGCAATGTTGGCCTAGTTTTACAAATAAATTTTTAATGTGTATCCCCTAAGGTCGGCCACAACATAGTGGAGACCCAAATTAACATCTCCAATAAAAAAATACTTTAATTAATTTCACCTCAAAGATCCACAACACGCTATCACCAACATGTCAGCCAAAAACATGAAAAACTGAACATGCACACAAAGATCTTTAACAACGAGCTCATCGATTAATGTGGACGTACCAAAAAGATAGAGAATGAACTAGGGACATCTGAGAACACCAAGAAATAATAGAGAAGAATCCATAATGATTGAGATAACTAGAATCACACAATCTTCATTCAGGAACATTTATAGAGACTAGCAAAACATTGTTAGACCATAACTCACATAGAACTTCACGTAAACCTCTAAAAATTTTGGTAGATGATATATTCCTACTCAACAATAAACCACAAAACACTTTCATGACCTGGATAGTTCCACTAGGAACATGGAATATTATTTCTTATAATTTTCTCAAGATCCTTGACATATACGACAATAGATACACCAAATGCTAATAGTGTTGACATCAGTGACAACCCCATATCAGCAACACATCCACAGTATCCAACAATCTCCCAACAATCTCCCCCTTTGGCATTGATGGCAACACATGATGTGAAATATACCATCAACCCAACTTCATTTCTAAAAAGATTTGGCATGTAGCACTTCTCCCCCTTAGATGTTTTTCACATAACTCTTCTCCCCCTTTGACATCGAAGGAAAAGGTAACTATGAACTTTCCATACACACGCTTTGAACCACATATCTAAACATCTGACTACTCCCCCTAAGTAGCAGCCACAAAAACATCAATCTAGATCATGATATAGAAAGGACACTCACAGATTGATGCAACTAAATGCATCATTTAGTTCCTATTAGGAGGGGTAATTACCCCTAGCATTCCCCTGAGATACTCAAAAGTATCTTTCGACAATGGCTTAGTAAATATATTTTCAATCTCTTCTCTGGTAGGTACATACTCTAGTCTGACTTCCTTTTCATTCACTTTCTCCCTCAAGAAATGAAACTTGATTGATATATGTTTTGTCTTAGAGTGTAGTACCAGATTCCTTGAGATATCTATTGCACTTGAATTGTCACAGTATATGGCAATAGGCTCTTCATATATTACCCTAATATCTTTCATAATTTATTTCATCCATATTACTTGAGTACAGTTGTTTATCTAGTAGCAATATATTCTGCTTCAGCAGTAGATAGATAAATGGAATTCTATTTCTTACTTAACCAAGACACTAGCTTCTTCCCTAGGAAGAAAGCATCACCACTAGTACTTTTTCTATCATCCACATCACCAGCCCAATCAACATAAGTTTGTGTACACCAAGTGAGATCATCGTCCTTTGGATACCAAAGTCCAAAGTCAACTGTTCCTTTCAAATATCTAAAGATTCTTTTAACAACAATCACATGTGATCCTTTTGGATCAGCTTGAAATCTAGCGACCATACATACAAATTCATAATATCAAGTCTAGTTTGAGTTAAGTAGAGAAATCCACCAATAATTAATCTATACCAAGTTTTATTTTCCTTAGGAGAGTCATCATTCTGAGTCAACTTAAATCCAGTTACCATGGGAGTACCAACAGGTTTGGAGTCTTCCATACCAAACTTCTTCAGCAGCTCTTTCACATATTTGGATTAAGATATGAAAATCCCCTAGTCCAACTGTGTAATTTGCAATCCGAGAAAGAACTTCATTTCACTAATCATACTCATCTCAAATTCACTCTTCATCTCATCATAAAACTTCATGCTTAGATTATCATCTCCACCAAAAATGATGTCATCAACAAAGACTTCTATGATTAACTCCTTATCATGATCTAACTTGAAGTATAAGTTACTATTAGCAGTACCTTTAGTGAATCCAAGCTTCAATAGATATTTGTCCAATCTAGTGTATCAGGCTCTGGGGGCTTGTTTGATTCCATACAGAGCTTTCTTTAATATGCAAACCATGTCTTCCTTATCTGTTAGCTGAAATCCATCAGGTTGTTCAATGTACACTTCTTCTAGTTCCCCATTCAAAAATGCAGACTTTACATCCATTTGATAGACTTTATAGTTATTATAAGCAACATAAGCAAGAAATAATCTTACTGCTTCAATTTTAGTAATAGGGGAAAAGGTTTCTTCAAAATCAATACCTTCCATTTGAGAGTACCCTTTACATACTAGTCTTTCCTTATTCCAAACCACTTCACCTTCCTCATTCAGCTTGTTTTTGAATACCCACTTAGGACCAATCACATTCTTGTCTTTGGGCCTAGGAACTAGTGTCCATGTGTCATTCTTTTCAATCTATGTCAATTCTTCTTTCATGGCTTCTAGCTAGTGTTCATCTTGATAGGCTTCAGTGACACTCTTAGGTTCAATCTTGGAAATCAAACAATATTCTTTTGCAATTTTTCTTCTAGTTTGCACTCCTTTACTCTTATCTCCTATGATTTGACTTTTAGAGTGATTTAGCTTTACATACCTTGGAGTCTTGGGACTTTCTCAGACTTTTGTGTCTTCTAAAATTTCTTCTACACTTGCACTTGTCTGTGCTTCCTAACTGACTTGATTTTCCAGAACAACTTGTGGTTGCTTCACTGGAACATATGGAATAATCTAAAGTAGATTTAGTGTTTGAGTGTTCTTCCCTTTATATGTGTTGTCTTCATCTAAATCATAGTTGCATCATCTGGATGATTTGATAGAGTCCTCATCAACTCTAACATTTGCACTATCAACAATCTTTCTCAGTCTTTTGTTATAGCATCGATATGTCTTGCTCTTTGTGGAGTAACCTAAGAAGATCCCTTCATCACTTATGACATCAAAATTTCCTATATCATCATCTCTCTTGATATGACATTTTCTTCCAAATATCTTAAAATACTTAACAGTAGGCTTGTAACTGAGCCATAATTCATAAGGGGTCTTTCCAGAATTACCATTCACATTTACCCAATTCGTATACACAACAGTGCTTACCGCTTCACTCCAGTACATCTGAGACACATTCCCTTCCATCATCATTGTTCTGGTAGCATCTAGAATTGTTCTATTCTTTCCTTTTGCAACTCCATTTTGTTGAGGGGTTTGAGGAGTAGATAACTATCTTTTAATTCCATGTTCTTCACAATAAGAATTGAACTCTTTTGAAATGAATTATCCACCTCTGTTAGATCCTAGGCATTTGATTTTTAAACCTTTTTCATTTTTTGCAATGGCCTTGAAACTTTTAAATTTGTCCAATGCTTCACACTTTTCTCTTAAGAAGGAAACCCAAATCATTCTAGAGTAATCATCAATGACCAGCATAAAATACCTTTCTCCATGAATACTTCTAACTCTAGAGGGACCACAAAGATCAGTATGTAGCAGTTCCAACACATTATTTGAATGAAATTGTTTTCTCTGGAAGGAGAATCTAGTTTGTTTACCCATCTCACATTATTGGCAAATTACATTAGTAGGCTTCACTAACCTAGGAAAATTTCTCACTGCTTGAGTATAACTTATCTTGATATTGTTGTCAAAGTTTACATGACATAACCTCCTATGCCACAACCAATTTTCATCTACTTGAGCAATTAAACAACTTCCACTAGCAGTATTCAAGTGAAAAATATTACCTTAGTTTGCTCACTAGTAGTAATCATGTTTCTGGAACTCCCACGAATCTTGCACTTACCATTCTTGAACTGCAGATCATATCCCTTGTGTACTATCTATCCAACACTTAACAAGTTATGATTTAGGCCTTCAACATAGAGAACATCATAAGTATTTTCCTTACCACCAAGGCTAATAGAACCTCTTCCACAAATCACACAAGCATTGTTATCTCCAAATCTTACAACCCCACCGTCATACTTATCTAAACTCACAAACTTTCTTTTATCACCTATCATATGATGTGAGCATCCACTATCAATGACCCACTCATCTTTCTCCTCAACTCGGGCTGCAAGAGCTTTCTTATCTTTAGTAGATTCAATAGGCATAGGTTTATTTTCAATGGTAGCAATGAAATCCCATTCATCTTCATTTCAGTAGATTCAGTAGGCATTTATGTTGGAATCTGGGTTTTCTAGGCTTAGTCCTAGGAACTCTTTCAAGACATCTTGAAGCAAAATGACCTATCTTACTGCATGAAAAAAATTTAATAGGAAATACATATTCATACTTACCTTTTCCTCTTCCTTCTTTCTTTGCAATTAGTGCTTCCAATTATTGTACTTCTCTTTCTTTGTCTTCGAGTTGCTTCAGTTCTTTATCATATTTAGATATCTTTCCAGAGCTCTCTCCCAGACTATATCTTTGCCTATAACTTCCAAATATAGTAGCTTTGAATGCAGATTTAGTTTTTGGTGTAGATTCACCAAATTCACTTATTTCAAAAGCAACAAGTTTCCCTATCAGTGTATCTCTTGTCATCTTGTTTACATACATAAATTCTTCAATAACATGATCCTTCATTTTGTGAGGAGGAAAGGATCTAAGTATCTTAGCCACAATTTCATCCTCACTCACTGAACCACCAACACATTTAATACCTAGCACTAGTTCATTTACTCAAGCTACATAAAAGAAGTAATATTTTCATCTTCACCCATCTTCAAGTTCTCATACTTTCCTTTCAAGCTATGTAGCTTAGCCATCTTCACCTGTGTATCTCCTTCATACAAAGTTTCCAGCTTTGTCCAGATCTCATGAGATGTCTGCAAACCTATCACATTAGCCATCTCTGAATCTGTTAGAGTTCTCACCAATGCTTCCATAGCTTTGGTATTACTTTCAACATCATTGATCTCATCAGCAGAGGAGGGACCATTTTGAGGAATAATATATTGATCTCTTGTAATCTTCCAATAAGCATCACCAATGCACTACAAATGAAATTGCATCATGACTTTCCATAGTGAGTAGTTGGTGCCATCAAATCTAGGATTGTCCTTCTTGAATGTTGATGTTGCCATCTTGGATCACCTCAAGTTGTTAGACTTCTTTAGAGGAACTAGCTCTGATACCAATTGTTGGAAAAACAAGGACAAACAACTAAGACGGGGAGGGGGGGTGAATTAGTTGTCACAAAAATTTAAATTTTTTCTAACTTAACTTATCCTTAATCTCAAAACTAATGAATGAACAATTAACCATAAGAAATTAACACATCAGAGAGAAAAAGAACACCAATTTTTTTTGCATGAAAACCATGTTAGGGGGAAAACCATGGTGGATGTTAGTCCGCAAGATTATACCTTACTAAAATTATAATAAAGAACAATAAGAGGAATGCACATGCATTCAGGCACACTACCTAGAGCTCATTGCTCAATTAAAAAAGAGGACTCACTGTCTAACAATAGGGTTTGGATTAAAACCATTCAATATATGAACTGAGAAAATAGCTTCTTCACAAGCCTGATTACAGTTCCAATTAAGCTCAACACTTCTTCACACTTTGTACAATCTTCTTCGCACTCTGCTCAATAATGATATTCACACATACTCACATAGGAGCACATGAAGCATCATCATCATCAATGAAATAATCTCCCTTATATATCCACTACATGAGATTCCATCACAACTTCGTCGGCCAAGAAAATAAAATATATTTGCAATGTCAACCTAGTTTTACAAATAAAATTTTAATGTGTATCCCCTAAGGTTGGCCAAAACATAGTGGAGACCCAAATTAACATCTCCAATACAAAAATACTTTAATTAATTTCACCTTGAAGATCCACAACACGCTATCACCAACATTTTAGCCAGAAACATGAAAAAATGAACATGCGCACAAAGATCTTCAACCACGAGCTCACTGATTATTGTGGACATACCACAAAGGTAGAGAATTAACTAGATACATCTGAGAACACCAAGAAACAATAGAGAAGCTTCCACAATGAATGATATAACCAAAATCACACAATCTTCATTTAGGAACACTGACAGAGACTAGCAGAACACTATTAGACCATAACTTACACAAAACTTCATGTGGACCTCTAAGAATTATGGTAGATGATCTAGTCATACTAAAAAATAAATCCTTTAATCCACATTAGCTAATATTTTATGTACAGAACAAAATGCCTTCATGACCTTCATAGTTCCACTAAGAACCTGGAATATTATTTCTTATAATTTAATTAATATCCTCAACATATACAACAATAGATACACCAAATGCTAATAGTGTTGACATCAATGAAAACCACATATCAGCAACACGTCCACAGTATCCAACAATCTCCCAACACATCATTCATCATATATATCTAATTTTCCTAAAGAAATTTTTCCTAACAAATTAGCACATAGAATGACACATGTAGAAAATGCAGAGTTGAATCTAGATAAATACAAGAGCTGTTAAAGAAGGGATTGATCAAAGAGAGCTTAATCCTATGTGTGGTACCTTTTGTACTGGCACCAAATAAAGATGGAGATAGGAGAATGTGTATAGAATCAAAAGAAATTAATAGGATCATAGTCAAGTATAGATTTCTATTGCCAATAATGGATGACATTATGGACTGTTTGAGTGGACAAAAGTATTTCACAAAGATTGACCTAAAGAGTGGATATCATCAAATTAGGATTAGAGAAGAAGATGAGTGAAAGACCACATTAAAGAATAATGAAGGGTTGTGCAAGTGGTTTGTAATTCCTTTTGGATTAACCAATGTACCTAGAACTTTCGTGAGGTTGATGAATAATATATTGAAGAAAATTTTGTGTGAGTTTGTGATTGTTTATTTGGACATGATATTCTAATTTTTAGTAAGACTAGAGAAGAAAATTTGTGGCACATAAGACAAATACTACATAGACTGATGGAGGAGAAGTTGTTGATAAACATTAAAAAGTGTAGCTTTATGAAGATAAAGTTGGTGTATTTGGTATTTGTCATTTCTATTGAAGGATTAAAATGGACCCTAAGAAGGTTAGAGAAATTGTTGAGTGGCCTACACCAATTAACATTTGAGAGGTAAGATCATTCCATGGATTGGAAAGTTTAGATACCAAAAAATTATTAGGATCCTTAATATAATTTGCACACCCATGATAGAAATAATGAGAGGAGATAGGAATTATTTTAAGTGGGCATCCATAACACAAAGAAGTTTTGAATTGTTGAAGAAAAAGGTGACAAAGCAACTAGTGTTAGCATTACCTAATTTTGATTAAGTATTTAAAGTTGATTGTGATGCTAGTGGAAATGCAATAGGAGTAGTGTTGAGTCAAGAAGGAAGACTTCTAACTTATTTTAGTGAGAATTTGAATGATTCCAAAAGGAGATATTTAGTTTATGAATAGGAATTCTATGCCATAATTAATGCTTTGAAGAAGTGGTACATTATGTTTTTCCTAAGTATTGTGTGTTGTATACTGATCATCAATCCTTCTTGTATTTGATTAGTCAAGGTAAGTTGAACTAGAGACATATGAGTTGGGTTAAATTCCTATAGAGTTATACATTTATGTTGAAATATGGCATTGGTGATTTTAAAATTCCCAACCTGATCTTCAAAATAATCTATATGATTGTCATTCCTAATGTTAATTACTTTGAGGGATTGACAATGACTAGGAGAAAGTTGGATAAAACTTTCCCTCTTCACTTTGGTCTTTGCAAGACATGGGAGGGTGATCCCTGATGATATTTGAAATATCTCCTTTTCCAATTATCCTAAATATTGTAAATAGTAGATATGTTCTTGGAATATTTTATTGAGGATTATGAATTTTTAAAGATCCAGGAAAGGCCTTTAAGAATTTCAATACTTCATAATAGGATAACATGCAACAACATCAAATTATCAAAAAAATCAAACTGAAAGTAAGATTTTTTATTTTTATTTAAGTTTAAGACCATTGATATTGTAACAAACATAAATACAAGAGATGGGTGACTTAACCTAGGGCATGGAGTTAAAATGAATGTAATTGAGATTTGTATAACAATAGTTTTCCCAAAAAATCACAAATATTTACAACAATGCCTTACACTAATGCACTTTGAAACTTCTAACTAGATATTCTTATGAATCCTTGCATACATTCATACAATTCAATATTGCCATTAAAGCATATTTAATTTAGTCTTTAAGTAAAAATATATAACCAGAAATATTCAACACAAGAAAGACTATGAAGATGAATAAAATGATCCTTGATTGGCTTTCATTCATAAATTGTATAAAGAATACATGAGGAGACAATTGGCTCAAATTCATGCCATTATATGTTCAAAGATGATGCTAGTACTATTATACAAAAACCTACAAACTACAAGCAATTCTAGACTCAGACAATAATCTAGATTGAAAGAACAGTCTCTATTTAATATGCTCCGCAATACAAAAGTTTTTCCAAGATCCTATGCAAATGGCCTTGATTTATATTTTATATAAATGAGGGAGGAAAACAATCTTTAGGCCATGTACACATGTCATTTTCATTTGACATACAATTCCATTACAAAATATGACCACAATTGCTCATGGAGAGAATATTCTAAAATGACAAATATAGTTATATTTTCTTGTTGTATCTTTGTCCGTCTAAAATGTGTTTGATAGAGACAATTGTACTTTATTTGTTTCTCCTTTCATTCTTCATTCAATGGTAAAGGCTAACTAGGCATATAAGACAAAAGGCCATGCTTGCTAGAAGACAAAACTCTTGTTGAGGTTGTTGAAGATCCTTGTTGGCACTGATTGTACACAAGAGCCAAAAATATTGATCCACATTGTTTAAATCTTTATTTTTCTAGAATTTAATTATATTTTTATCCCATATTGAATAGTGATCCTTTTTTTTCCAGTTGAATACAATAAATTCATCCAACTTATTCCTATAGTTTCCATATTTCCTCACCACTTGATCAACTTATTTTTCAAACTCTTCCAAAAATATGCTTGTGTCCCACAACTTATCCAAACAAATTCCCAACTATAATCTCTATTCTTCACATGACTTTACCTCTCCATTCATTATAACAAGAAGGATTCCTAAATCACTTTCATCAAATTCCTTAAGAAATTCCCTTATTCTATCCTCCATTGGGCCTATTGTTCCCTGATATTCTCCAATTTTCTTTACAATCCGGTAAGTGGGAGTAATCTTATCTAGTTTATTTGGATCATAAATTGATCCCTTAATCATACCAATTAAAAAATTAAAACTATGAACCCATGCTCTCATAAGGACTACCTTAGTCTTATCTTCCTTAAATTTTCCAAGCACATTTATCATCAAAGAATAATTCTTATGCACATTGTTCAATTTCTACATTATATTTCCCATTAAATGACCTAACATGTTAGATATTATATCCATATTATCATCATGTATATTATCCCTATAATACATGAACAATTATTCATGTGTTCTTAGCTTCTCTAGTGAATTATCCCTACTACTTCTATCTCTTTGGGGTGGAGCAAAAGAAGTACTTGGAACTATGGATCTATCTCCACTCACAAGTATTACCATTAATTGTGGTGGAGGTGGTGGTTCTTTTTTTTGTTGATGATGTTACACCTATTTTTTCTACAATTGTAGATCTAATTGTGCTATCTTCTCCTTTTCTTTATTGTACTCATTCAACAAGTCTTGATACTTCTTCAAGGTCTAATTATACTACTCTTGCAATGACTCAATGGTTGCTTTACTAAATTGAGAAAAAAACACTGATAAAGTGGTTGCTTCTATTTTAGAGGTATCAAAAAGTCTCTTCACAATCCTCCCTCTAAAATATCTTGCAAGTTCTATCAATGTTGGCTTATTTGTGTTTGTGTCTAACACCCAAATTGCCAATGTATACCACTTTGGACTCAAAGCAAACCCAAACAATGCAATTAATGCTTCTTCCTTAGAGGAAAGGATCTCTATATTTTTCTTCTTGATGGTGTCAAGAGAAATATTAGAAGCTATGTCCCATTCTGGAAGTAGGAGGATACCACTTTCTCTTAGTAGTCTCCTTTTTTTATACATTAATTTGAGCTACTAATCTGCTAGAGACTTGTTCTTTAGTGTGATGTAGGAACTTTTCCATTTCATCATTCAATCTCTTTTCAAACACATCCCTTTTACACCTCCATAAAAATTCTTTGAATACTTCACTCTTCACAAAAGTATCATCATCCATAAATTTTTTGCAAGTTGCCTCTTGAATATCATTAGTGTTATCTTTGCTTCTTGAATTTCCTGTGTTACTTTATTTTATGGAGTTGGCAAGTGCTAGCTCTCTAAGCATATGGAATTGTATACAATACATCCTCACTTGTAACTTCAAACTCTTCCTCATTAGGATCAAGAGGATAATCAACCAATGTATCCTTTTCAACTTTTCTCCTCTTAGGTGATGACTCCCTTGGGGGTGAGTCCAAATAATTAATATTATGTATAGGGGAAGAGGGTGTTTTTCATTAGTGGAGATGATTGGGATTCTTGTGATTGAGTAGGGGTAGCCTTGATCTATTCCCTAACACTATTCCTTTAGGCCTCCTTCTTAACACATAGGTTTGTCTCTTTGGTGGCTAATACGTTGGAATTTCTTCTAAAATGAGAGCTTTTACTTTAGCCCTTTCTTGAATTGGGGGAGCCTCCCCAACATTATTATCAATATTTTGAAGGATTTCTTGAGTCCTCAAGACTTGATTATCTATATCAACACATAAGTTCCTCTAAATGAGGCACCTCCTTTCTTCATTGTTTCATCTACTCTCTAAAAATTTGTCCATTTCACTTTCCCAACATTCACCTCATTTTCATCTAAGAAATTCCTTATTACATCTTTAGTATAGTCAATTTCATGATAGAATCCCGACCTCTTGATATTTGTTCTCAAAAATTTTATAAAGCTCTTTGGGTCAAAATTCCTAGCCTTTGATTGTTTCATTTTGTAGGGTTTGAACTTTTCATAAATCTGCTTCCATCCATTCTTATTCATTCCAAAATCTAAGAACACAATAAGAAAAGAGAATAAAGGGCACTTTCTCTAGTTTACCAAATGGGCCTCTTCTACAACTAATAATTGCTAGATGACTTCTAAGAATCTAATTCTTAGGGGCACATACTTTGGCAATACATGAGGTGCAACAATTCTTCCATATACCCTTAATATGGTGCAATTTGAGTGAAGAATAAATTCCACCCAATTATTTCAATTCCTAGCTCTGATTTCCTTTTCATTGGTTTCAATAAATCAAGTAATAAGATTCAAAAAGAGAATCCCCTAATGTCAAGAAATCATAGAAAATTGAGGCTAAGAAATGTGGAGATATGATAGTTCTCACCAATTAAGGATTGATCATTAGAAATATAATATAATGAAATGGAAGAAATACTATATAAGAAGGATATAAGTTAATGCAATAAGAATAAGGAAAATAAATTATTAATTATTAACTGGTGAGTGATTGAAGTTAGAAGGAAAAAAAAGGTTCTAAGAAGAGTTAAAAGAGGAAGAGGAAAATTACATTATCAATAAGAAACATGACCTCATAGTAGGGAAATCTAGGAACCTGACATTAAGGAAGAATAGGAAGGAGAGCATTGAAATACCTATTTATCAAAAAATAAATAGAGATACCAAATCTAGCAGAAGAAGAGAAAATATTAGAAAAACTAAAGTATTTTTCAAAGTATTGAAACAAGCGTGTATGAGAAATACAATAGGAACTATTAGGTTAGAAGTATAGCCAAAAGAATAACTAAATAGATGTTCATAAGTCTATTCTAGTGCAAATACTAATATAATACCCATACAAATTTGGAAAAAGCATGGAAAACCAATGTTATATGATACCCCATATGATAAAGAACATTCTATTGGGACTCCCCGAATAACCATACAAACATGACATAATCTAGAAGTAAACCTTCTAGGATAAAGTAAAAACTAGACTTTGAGGTTGTCTACATGAAACTACTAGTGATTCTTTTACCATCTTACTAAAGTTATAGTGGTTCATTTATTTAATATACATATAAATCTAGAGTGGTTATTTGAATCTCAAAGGGAATAAATTATTTTCTATGGAGAGGAACATATAATGTATATACATGTATCTATACACTAATAGAAGGATCATTCATCAAGAGTGGATATCATGAACAAGATATGAAAGAGGGTGATACATTAACAGGATTATATTCAATGGGGGAAATACCTAAAAATAATATAGAAGGATAAATAAAATTTGAAGGGGAGATATTAGTGGGGAGTGGTGAATCCACCAATGATACTAAATATTGAGTAGGATTGGATATTTGAATAGATAGAAACAAGGAAGAGGAAGGTCTTGGATGTATGAAGAAGATATAGAAAATGGTGCCAAAAAGTGTCACAAAGGAGGATAACCCACCATATATTAGATCTAGGAGAGCATTTAGTATAAGGATTATAGAAAAGTAGTGGAAGGCATTGAATATATATTTATGAAATGTATAAGTATTTGAGAGAGTGCCACAAATGTAGGAAACCTATTATAGAGGGTAGAAGGAACATGAATGAGGGTGGAGTTGATATACAATGAAAATGTGGTACACCAAAAGATACGTTTTTGAGTAAGGAAATAAGATAAGTGTGTCGTAGAAAACAATACCCTTTACTTGACATGGGATTAATTCATGATAAATTGGACTTAATGAGGCCTCGATTTAGGTGTTGTGAGGCATTTTATGCATCCACACTAGGTCTTGGACCCTTTCAAATGCATTTAACGACGTCTTGTAATGGTGTTGTAAAGTGTTGTAAGATACTTTCACGTTTTTCTAGACATAATACACCTATTTATCCCTAATTCAACATTATAAAATAACATTATCACATCAATTTAGAAGGCTTGTAAGAGAAACTTAATGTTAAACTAATTTTGTAATGTGTCTCACATTCACATTGGTTCTTGTGCCTTCCTAGGCTATGTGGACCTCATTTTAGTGTTGTAAAGTGTATTTAATCACACTTTCACATTGATTTTTGTGTCCCAATCCCTATTTGACATTCACATCATCACTAATAGTCCCCTATTAACCATATTGTGCATCCCGAGGCCTAAATTGATCAAATACCCAATAAAGTTGCACTTTAAACCTTATTTCCTTATCTTTTGGCTTCCTAGTTGTCAAATTGGCCCCTGTGGGACCCATTTTCCATGCATGGTGAATCAGTCCCATCCAAGTGGGACCCATTCTCCATGTGTGGCGAATGAGTCCCATTTGGCCCAATTTTTACCTTTGAGTTAGAAAAATGTGAAATTTGAGTTTAATTTTACTCCATGTTGGCTTATGATGAGGTATTAATAGGTAAAATAGGTGAATTTCCTATAAATATAGGTCTTTTAACTCATTTTTACATCCATTAACCTAATTTGCATCCATTCTTCATTATTCATCCACTAATCTTCCATGTCAAGTCAAGCAACTTAGGGTTTTAACATTACAATCCATTCAAGATCAATTTTTAGACATTCAAGGGTAGATTATTCATGTTTTACAACAAAATTTTAAGATCAAACATCATGGAAAGGTAAAAAATTCCATTATTGCATGTTTCATTACATTCTTTCATCATTTTGGTTTAATTACCTAAAAGGGGTTTGACTAAGGCAAACCCCCATGCCCTAATATTCAACATTTCTCTCTCTTGTATTGTTTGTTTGCAGATTTAGGACTCTTGGAAATCATTAATAATCAAGTTGCAAATTTTTTTAGGTCTTCTCTTCATTGAACAAGTCAAAATATCAACAAAAACTCACTTTCAGGTTTGGAAATCAGAGTTTTAGAAGTGAATGCCTGTAGCAAACCAAAGTGCAGATCAAAAGCTTCAGAATCCACTTTTGTAAATACAAAAATTCAAAGGTGGAATCATTCACCATGGGTGGTGAATGAGTCCCACTCCAGGGCCAATTTTGTGTTTTCTACATTTTTAGACACCCTTTTGTCAGAAACAGGTCCCAACTCAATTTTGTAGAACTAGTACTGATTCACCCAAAATGGTGAATGAGTCCCACTAGGCATAAAAATCAACATCAGCAGTTTTTCAAAAGCAATTTATAGTCTCCTTCAATCTTTTAGGTGCACACTTCAAGTTTCATTCATTTGTATTCAGCCCTACATTCATTTCTAGTTCATTGTTTCATTACACAATGTGTTTTCAAACATCACTTGTTTCTTAGGTTTTGCATTCATAATCTCTTAATTTCATAGCTTAATTGCACTTAGATTATTCCATTTAGTCTAAACAACATAATATGTCACATAATTTGAATGAACCTAGCTAGCATTTTTGGCCTACCTCTCTCCTTTTAGGTGAAAAACCCTAGAAGAGTTTAGAGTCTTGTGGTGCCAAAAATCTACAGTTCAGTAAGAACTTAGAAAATGAAGAATATCATAGTTCAATTATGATATGAATGTCAAGAAAGGAGAGAAACTACCAAGATTTAGAAGAGAGATTATGAAAAGGATTTTCAAAAGGCTCTCTTTATGATAAAATAATTTTTTAGGCTAAGGGGTATTGTTGGAAAATAATAATTGCACTGCAAATAACATTGTACTACCATATGTTATATTATATCCTATTTTATAAATACATTTTTAGTACTACACAAGATAACCTAGCATACATTAGAGACATAGAAGACCATGTTATACTAGAAAAAAGAGATATATAAATTGT
Organism: Sequoia sempervirens; assembly: GCA_007258455.2. Taxonomy (NCBI): domain Eukaryota; kingdom Viridiplantae; phylum Streptophyta; class Pinopsida; order Cupressales; family Cupressaceae; genus Sequoia; species Sequoia sempervirens. The sequence continues at coordinate 79,815 of VDFB02335921.1, forward strand.
AACATAAGAGGTTATTCAAAGATAGTTGTACAATATTTTAGTGATCCTTCTCTCAATATGGTGGAAGATAGCTATGTGGATCTCAAGTTACAATTAAAGTAATTTTAGTATGATATTCTCAAATTTGATACTATGTATGAACAACTCCAAATAATATACAGTTCCATTTTACCATGATATTTTTTATACTCTAGTTGGTGAAAATTTTAGAACATTGATTTACATCATAGTGGACATGACATGTGCCTTCCTTAAACTAGTTGTTTTAGTTTTGAAATATAGGTAGATTAATTTGGCTAAATTTAATTCATTTTTCTCAAACCTTGAAGGATGTACCAAGGTTGAGAAAATGGTTTAAAATTAGGGATAATATTGGTATATTAAAAATCTAATTAAGTATCCCCAATAGATCAATAGAAAACTTATAATACTATATGATCTATAGTCATTATTGAAATCCTAAAAGAAAATATTAATGAAGGCCAATGGTGGAAACCTACAAGAGAAAAAAAGGATAGAATTAGACAAGATCATTCACCAAAGGGAGAGGTAACCATAAGAAATAAAACACATGTTGATACAAGCAGTGACACCAATAGGGTAGAACTATCAAGTCATGGGCCTAGGGTAATCTACCTATACCTAGAATGGCTACAACATAAACTTGCATGAATTTAAAATATAGGTAGGTAGTATTATAATGATATAGAAAGAAGATAAATAGAGAGTATATAAAGCACATAAATGATGTAACATATGAAGGAAATATAATGTACTTATGATGAATATGGTGAGGACTTAATTATGTCTCATGGATGTATATATGGTGAATGAATACGTGTGTGTATCCTTTTAATTATTCTATAAGGGTGAACCCAATAGTGACTCCCACTTGTGTGACATCACTTTTTCAAACTTAGGTAGAAGTGAAAACTTTAAAACATCTTCACTCAAAGGTATTTCTTTGAACAAAGGTACCATGATTCAAAGGTATGTCAATAATGACCTTAATTCAAAGGAGAACATTCGTTTTAAGGTTAAAAATGTAAGAAACCTTCAAACAAAGGTAATTTACAAAAATGGAAAACATGACCTATTGAGACACTTTCCAATGGACACATAAACATCCTTCACAAATCTGTAATGCTAAGCTTTCCATTAGCATTCACATTTGTATACTAGTCAAGAGTAGCTTGGCTAAAAAGCATCATTTCCAGTTTGAGTTGCCTTGGGGTGAGTAATTCTTCCCACCAAGGAAGGCCCAATTCCAAGAGTCAATAACAATCTCTCTTGCACCCAAGATCACACAAGTGTGCAAGGGGAGATGATACTTTTATTATTGAATCGGGGTTACACAAATTAAAGACACTTGTTCATTTTAGTGCCCAAATTGAAATATGGGGGTGGTAAAGGAACAACCTCTAAGTGCTTTTGTTTCTTAGGATCGCCACAAGGTGCAATAGAATTGCATACACACTTAAGAAGATATCACTACACCACAAGACACAAAAAAACACTTGTTCATTTTTAACCCAACTTAGTGTGAGACAAAAAATGTTCATTTTAAGCCAATGCTATGAAGATGCATGTAAATTTTATCCTTGATGAATTTCAATGCAAGTTGTTTGTGATTGCTTGTTTATTTACTTTAGGATTGTAAAAGAGTTATAAAAATAAACAAACAAAGGTTAGCAACTCCTTCCATCTTGCCACATGTTGCCAAAAATAGATTAGTAACCTAAAAATCCCTTATCTACTAAACTAAAAAGAGAAATCTAAAAAATATTGTCAAAACCCAAAAGAAAAAATTTACCAGGTAGATGCATCGTTCTGCCTATCAAATGCATTGCAACAATGGATGCATTAGTTGGGCCTATAGATGTGTCTCAAGAAATCAAATGTGTCATTCTATCTGTCAGATGTGGCTCAGTACTACGGATGCATCACTCCCAAAGTAAAATGCATCGTGACACATCAAATGTGGCTGAGAAAGTTGCAATTGTGGTGTTTTATACCTATACCTACAAAAAATGATGAAAAGCCATACATAAATCTACAAAAAAAGTGTTTTCACGTCAGGTTCACCAATGTAACTAAGGAAAAAAGTTTGGCTAGCTTGAAAGCAAATGCATAATCAAAACCCTAGCTAAACAATGAAGTACAATGGAGTAAAAATGCATAAAACAAAGAAAAACTCACCAAAAGTCTTCAATCCCTTCATGATTGACCTTCATTTCCCCTCTCCATTTGCTGTAAAATGGTGTGTTCCCTTAGATTTTGATGAGCAACCATTAACCTATGACAAATCCCTGAGCAAATATTGAAGGATTCTATTGAAAAGCTACAAATGCAAGTATGCAAGTATGAAGCAAGCCTAAAGTATGCAAAAAATTAGTCAAGCATGAAGTGTATGCAGTATGAAATGATGAAGTGTGTTGAATGAGGTTGAAATGACCTTTTTATAAAAAAAACCAATTTTAGATGAATGTCCAAGATTGTCAAATGAGAGATGCCCTAAATCAAAGGTTGAAATTAAATGTGACAACCAACAATTAGGGTTAGGGAAACATTAGGGTAAAATTTGAAATGAAGGGCTGAGATTTGATTTTAGAAAAATGAATTCAATTATCAAGAATGCATGTGACAAGGAGATACTAGGCATGAAAAAAGAGGCTACTAGAAAATTAAATAATACTTTAAAATTATTTGATTTTAAAGGCTGAGTTGACCTTTTGAATTAAAAATTAATTTAATTCAAAAGTGGTGGGGTCATGTGATAGTAAATAATGATTTTAAATTATTTACTTGGTGGGAAAATAGAAAGTGGACAATTTTAAATAAATGATTTTGTTTAAAATTAGAAAAATCCAAGGTGGATAATAATTAAACAAGAGTTGCAAGGCAACGAAGTTCCTGCCAAAAAGTTATAAAATAGTTATGTTTTTATTTGTTGTGTTTGATAGGTTTTAGCAGCAATGTTGATAAAATGAATTAATAATAGGTACATGAAAAGCGAGTTTTCCTCTAATGATAAACATTTGACATTTATAACTGTATTCTGGGATTAATAAATACATATAATTCCTAACTAGTTGCAATTTTGGTTCAAATGAAAGAGAAGCTAATGTATCGTAATAGGCTCTAGCATGAGTAGTGCTAATACATTTCCTTAGAAACTAGAGGTTTAGAGAAAAAAAATGCACTAAAGAAAGATGAAAAAAATCAAAACACAGTAAATCATTCATAATTTGATTTGAACAAAACATTCATGATTCAAGCAACATCAAGTATTCAACTTCTTGGAGACAGTTGATTAAGGAGAAGCTTGAATGTACACACCATCCATAGTCTAACCAGGAGAAAGAGACTTCAACCATTCAAGAAACAATCTTAAATACCAAGAAATCCATAATGAAAATAGCATAGGATTAATACTTGACTTCATGGAAGGCAACCCAATGTGACTGAAACACTTTAAAAAAAAAGAATGCAATGCATTAGCACACAAAATTCATAACTTTCCTCAGTTAGCATAGGTGTTGGATTGTTTATGCACATCCTTGCATATGTCTCCTTGATTAACCAAACTTTATCAACTATGTGGGAAAGAGCAACAAAAAATTCAAGAATCTGGAAACTTACAAAACTAGCTTGTGCATCAGTTTTAAAAAGCTTGATTAATTATGCATCAATAGAAATTAGATACACAAATTTTGCATCATCCACATAATAAAAGGGCAAGATAATTCCAAAGGAAGAAATTAATTGTATAATAGGATGTCATTTGTGTGAAGTGCACTTCCAAATTGTGGCAATATTTTTTATTTCTTCAAACCTTATAGCATATGATGAATTACAAGTATCTCCATAGGCATTGCGGCATAGAGTTACTTCAAAATTGGAATTGTTTTATACAGAACTATTGGCAACCTTTGAGAAAGAAATGAATTTCAAATGGATTTTGAAACTATTCAAATTGAAATAAATCATTGCAGTTTGAGTATTATTGTGACTATTTTTTTATATAAAGTAAATTATTAATAAAGATAAAGATAATCTATTGATACATAATTTTTAATTAGAACATAAATAATTAAAAATGACATAATTCATTATTTTTATTTTTTAATTAAAAATAAAAAATTAATGAGTATAATCTATCCTTTAAAAATATATTTAAAAATAATAATTATTAAGTAATAAAATTATATAAATATTCTAAAAACAACACTAATGACAATCAAATAAAAATGAATGTAACTATATAGTCTTTAAAGAATTATGTATGAAATCTAAATATTTTTTTTGTTATATAAATTAAATTTTGTATTTTTCTTTTGATGTGTGCCACCCTCTTTTGTATCTTTTATAACTTATATTCCTTTCGGTTTCATAAATAAAATTTGACTTTTTTATATTATAATATATTAATTTAATTAAAATAATCTTTAAAATAATTGATTATGTATTTTTGTTTAATATATTATATATTAATTTTTATACATTTTATCTTCTTCAATAATTATGTATATATTATTTTTTTTAATATTAAAAAATTGTTCTTAGAAGATTCTAGTAGTCAAGCATAATATCAATATAGGACAACTATATTATTAATACATTAATTTAATTAAAATAATTTTCAAAAAAAATAATACATTTTTTTAAAAATATATATTATTTTTTATACATTTTATCATCTTCAATAATTATGTATGTATCAATATTTTTTAATATTAAGAGAATTGAGAATAATTATTTTTAGAAGAGTCTAATAGTCAAACATAATATCAATATAGAATAGTTCTCATACAAAACTTTACAACAAGCAATTAAGACAAATTATAAAGTCTATTCACATTAATAAATCTCATAAACTATCTAATAAAAAAAACAATAAATGTGATTAAAATAACATTTCTAAGTGTAATGTGAACATCTCTATTGGGTGAAAACTAAACTAGATAGGTAAAACCTCTTTTCATACTAACATGAAACTCTATGAACTACGTTTATAAAATCATTCTAAACATGTATCTAAAAAAAATTAAATACCCTATCCATAGATAAAAAAACACTATTAGTTTGATTTCTCCTTTGCCTAACATTTTTAGGATGTATATTGTTTTTATTTAAGCACTTAGAAATTTTGTAATCTTAAATTTTTAATAAAATTGTACTTTAAAAAATAATATGTCCACCATTCTTAAAAACACACTTTTAAACGTATATATGTAGTCTCATGAAAAACATGCCATATGGTTGCACATATTTTATTACCTTCTCTTTTCTATGTCCTAAATTTTTAACTTATTATTTAAATAGTAAATGAAATTTTAAAATTTAATCTGTTTTATTATAGTGAAGTATTATTTCATAAAATGATTAAATTAATAAATATTATAATTCTATAAAACAATTATTTAAATTGAAAATTTAGATATTTATTTTTACTCTTTATGTTTAAGAATTATTATTTTAATTAGTATTTTTTTTGAATTATTTTTTATAATCAATAATTATTATGGGGTTAAATTGTAAAACAAATAGAATTTTAGAAGGGAGAATTAATTTTAATTGGTAGTAGTCTTAATTGCTACATGTCATTATTTTAAAGAAATGAAGGAGTAATTCCAAACAATTAATAATTTATTTATTTATTAACAATCAAATTAGTGTTGATTTAAATGTCTTTTTTAAAAATATATTAAATTATTTAAAAATAATATATTAAATAATTTAAAATTTAATTATTATTATTTAATATATTATATTTTATATATAGTATAATACAATGTTAAAATTATATAAATTATACATATGATATTTTGTTATATTATATATATATATATATATATATATATATATATATATTCCTAATTTATTTTAAAATTATAATTGATAATTGTTGAATTATTTTAAAAATAAAATTTATTTTTAATTTAATTTATTTGTGGTATGTAATTAATATAATTTAGATGATTATTTTCAAAACTAGAAAATAAAAACTTTATAAATTTTAGATATTAAAATTTAGTTTAATTTTATAATTATTTCTAAACTTTACAAATAATATTGTTGTGATTTGATTAATTATTTTTTATGATTAATAATTCTAACTAATTCCCTTCTTAAATGGAAAAATGGAGGTAATGGAAGAAATGGAAGCGAAAAATCACTTATATCGGGTGAAAATTATGTACCAATGAAATTGAAGAGAGATGATTTTTGAAATATATTTTGTTAAATAATTTGCATGTATACATTGATATAGATTAAAAAAATTCAAATAGAAAACTTTCTCAAGTTCTTATTGGTTAAATTTTGGTGGTGCATAGTTCCCTGCAAACTAATAAATTATAGAATTTATTTAATTATAAGGAGACAAAGAATTAATGATGTATTTAAATAAATAAATAAAGTTTATTTATTCAAATAATCAGGAGGAAGTAAGTAATAATTAAATAAATTTAGGAATTTATTTAATTATGGAGAGACAAGAATTTAGAGATGTATTTAAATAAAATAAATATAATTTATTTATTTAAATAGTTAGGAGGAATAAAAGATGTGAATTAATTAAATAATTGAGAATTATTTAATTAATAGTTGAATTTGGACTATAGGACATAATTAAATAGTTTAATTACGTTAAGAAGAAATATGGAGAAAATAAAAGTTTCAGGCCTAGGTCAATTTTATGTGTCTACATTTTGCCCTGCTTTGTCATAATGTAGTTTATCACATTGTGACAAAGAAAATTCAATTCAGAATATGCCCTAGTGAGTGTATAGAGTATCTATGCCCCCTTGTGAAAATTTGCAAATTTTGGCCAGGTGCTAGAAAAATTTGGAAGGTGTTCTGTAAGTCAATTTGATAACTAGAAAATCAATGGCACAATCAATTTTGAATTTTGATGAGTTTAAGGCAGTCAAAAGGGTAGTCAAACATGGTCAAATGTGCATCCAATAATAAAACCTTCATGAAACCCTAATTTTCACCCTATAAATAGGCTTGATTTGGTAAAAAGGTAATTTATTTTTACATTTACCCTTTGGAGATTCAAAGCTTAGAGCTAGAGTTCCTTGCATGAAGATGGTGATTCTAGTGACAGATCATCACAAACATCAAGTATGGACCTACCAACGGTCAAAGGGTGCAGAGCCACCCATATGTACCCTATACCCACCTTGTACTTTTCTCATTTTTCATGCTTTTTAGGGTGTTAAAGTTAGGATAGCAGATGCATTGCGATGCATCTACATTCACAAAAGATGCAAATGCGTTCACGTCACATGCATTTGATGCGTCGTGATGAAAATGTAAGGGATGGGCTAGGTCTAAATTTAAAGTGACACAAATGAAAGTTGATGCGATGCAAGTGCCAAAATGCAACGCATGTATCAAGTTGTGTGACAAAAATTGTGATAATGCTACACAAACATGGGATTATGCAACACAAGTGTTTTAAATCAGCATAATTGATGGCTGGAATGATGCAAGTGATATAGAATGATGCATGTAAAAACCCAAACAACGTAATCACCGTGGAGATGCATTTGCAAGGTGAAACGATGCATTCGAATTGGCATGATGCAAGTGCAAGGAAGAATGACGTAATTGATTTTGATCAATGTTGACTCAGTTTAGTCTCAATTTCTTTGTGCACTTTTGATTAGATAGATGTTAATGCTGATTTTAAACAATGTGCTAACCTCTGTTTCTATGCATGCAGAAATGATTACCACCTATCTACACTTGAGAGTTTAGGCTGGCAATTCTGATATGCTTGTAAGTGATATGCCTATATGGGACCCATCAAAGTAGAGTTTCTAAGGTGATTTAGGATCCACATGGAAAATGGATTCATTTGGAAAGTTGGCTACCAAAGGATGATCACCTTGTACGAGTGCATCAACGAGTTGATTGCCTATCACCTATCCTTTTATAGCTTTGTGTTCTACATACTATATGTCATATTCACTTAGTATCATAACCCATTTTTTCAATCAACCTGTTAATGTTTCCTGACTGAGGAGATACTTCAATGGATCAATCTTTTCCACTAATTATGTCTTATGGTTCAACATGTAATGTCTCAACTTATGAGTGATGAACACAACTATGAGATAGGCACATTCAATGGGCGTGTAGTTGAGTTCATATCTGACCAAGGTGCGACTAATGTAGTATATAGCTCTTTCTTTCTCATCATGGTCATTCTATGCAAGCAATGCCCCAATGTTGAAGTGGTTGCAGAAATATACAGAATTAGGGGTTCGCCCTTGATGGGTGGCATTGGGACAGGTGGTTTCAGTAGATAGTCTTTGATATTTTGGAAGGTCGCTTGACACTTGTCAGTCCACATAAAGGGGATTCCTTTGCACATGAGGTATTGGAAAAGGTTGGAATTTTTTTGCTAGTTGTGCAATGAAGCATCAGACAGACTGTAATCTGCCTTACAATGTTCTTAGCTCACTAATTCCTTTTGGTGGAGAAATGTCCAATATTGATTTCAATTTAGCGGGGTCTACTTCAATGGCTTGGCGAGAAACTATGTATCCCAAATTTTTTCTTGAAGTCACACTGAAAACACACTTCTTTGGGTTCAAATAGACTTTTTACTATTCTAGTCATTTAAATATTTTATCTGACACCTTTAGATGATCACTACATGTCAAACAATTTTCCAAGAGGCCATAAATGTAATCTTCCATTAACGTGTGCATGATGTCAAGAAATATTGTTGTCATGGCTCGTTGATACGTGGCACTTGCATTTTTTAGGCCAAAAGGCATAATGTTCCAATAGTATGTAACCCAAGGACAAGTGAATGTTGTTTTGTGCTAATCTTTTGGTGCAATGTGAATCTGATTATATCCCAAGAAACCATCCATGAGGGACAACATCTCGTATCCTACTATGAGATCCACAATGATGTCTATGTTTGGAAGTGGAAAATTGTCTTTTGGGAATTCTTTGTTTAGATTGTAGAAGTTTGTACAAATGCATACTTGACCATTTGGCTTAGTGACAGGCACGAGGTTTGAAATCTAGTTGGCATAGTCTATTGATCTTATGAATCCCACATCTAGTAACTTTTTGAACTCACCTTTAACTAACAAGGCAATCTACAGTGCATCTTTTGTAACTTTTTCTTAACTAGCTTGGCATCTAGAAGCAACAGAAGATGGTGTAAAACTAGTGATGGATCCAATCCTGGCATATCAACATAGCACCATGAGAAGTTGATCTTGTGTTCTGCGAAGAACTTTTGAAATTCAGGGTTTTCTTCTTTTGTCAATGATGCTAAAAAGAGAACAATTTTAAGATCCTCTTGTGTGGCTATATTAACCTCTATGGTGTCTTCAACATGAGCATTGTTAATTTTCCTTGTGTAATGGGAAGAAAGTCCAATCCTCCATCCTTGGGTGCCTCAAAGAGGTTTTCACCCTCAAATATGTCCTTTCTTTTTACTTTTGTATTATCAAAAGGTTCCTTATGGTTTTCACCTAAAGACATGTCTTTTTATTTTATTTTTATTATTTTTGCGACTAGAGGATTGCATAGTCTCTCAGAAGTATGCTGGAAAATCAAGATCTATAGTGAACCTAGCTTTATGGTCCCCACTTAGTATTCCTTCATGGAGTCTCATGAATTCTACAATAGCTTCATCATTCAAAAAAATGTCCATAGTGGGTGGGCCTTGTTGATCCCAATCAATGAGCTATGGGTAGATAAGGGAGATACCTTCATCAGTATTGGCGAAAGGAGGGGATGATGTAGTAAGCATGAAGACTAAGGTTGAATGGGTAAAAATAGAATTGTCTTCAAAGTCCCAAGTGGATTCCATCCAATCGTCATCTTCATTAGAGTCAAGCAAGTTGGATTCATTGACAAAATAAGGGACAAACGAGTGGGAATCATGTTCAATATAAGGGACAAACACATCAGAATCATGGTCAATATATAAGATCATGTGGTGGTTTAGGCTTGTCACTATCATGAGGCTAGAGGAGTCTTACCCAATCCTCTCTTTTGAACAGGACTTTAGGAGGATCTTTAGGAAGTTCAATTTTAAATATTTGTCTAAATCTTTCATCAAAATAAGGCTCACCTGGTTCTCAAAACATTTCATCAAGCTCATAATCACTTAGGGATCTTTCAAAACCATATTCCCACTCGTCGGAGTCAATCTCAGTATGGGAGTCCTCGATTGTATAATCACTTTGAGAAGCATTCACACCCTCCCCTAAAAGCACATGGGTACGTTGATCATCAGTTTTGATTGGCTCAAACCCTAACCCTAGATGCTTTGGTCTTGTAGAAGGCATTATAGGTTGTCTTATTACCATCTTGTTTATATCAAGGCCACTAATTCCATCACAACCTTTTGCTTTCATCATCTCATAGCCTTTTCCATATTTATATACTGGTAATGTGGATGGGTCTTCTGGTTCTTTGTAAACCCAAGCTGATATGTCTTCAATGTCCTCTTTGTTTAGTTCTCCCCATTTTGTGAAAGTCATTGTCAAAGGAACTTTAAAAATATCCTTGGGCTCCATTCTAAAACAATAGGCGGTGTTCAAATTTTACTCACCACAACCTTGGTCCTAGATCTTGATGTTAGGATCGACTCTCGGGATAGTGGAAGGAGATGGTATGGTGGAAGATGAAGGAGTAGATGTGGATGACTTGGTGAGTGTGGAAATATTAATGTATTTGGAAGAAGTGGATGTTGAAGCTTCATGATTAATTGGAACTTGGTGTTTAGAAATACCTCTCAAATTGATGCAATATTGGAAGGTATCAGGATCTCTAGGTATGGTAATTTCAATGCCATCGAAAAGAAACTTCAAGCATTGGTGGTAAGTGGATGGTACGAACTTTAAGGCATGGATCCAAGGTTGAACAAGTAAGATGTTGTATGGTAGCTCAAGATCTAGGACCTGGCATGTGGTATCTACAATGACTGGCCCTACTTGAATAGGAAGTGTGATAATTCCCCTAGAGGATCATTCCTCATCATTGTAAGCCTTTATGAAAATTATTTTGGTAGTATCAACACACGCCTTAGAGAAGCCTAGTGCTTTGACCAGTTTTAGAGAGCATATATTCAATCCTGCTCTACCATCTACTAAGACTCATCTAACCTTGTGTTTATGGATGAATAATTCAATATGTAATGCATCGTTGTGAAATGGTTTAGGTAAGGAATGATCTAGGTCCAAAAAGTTGATGTGATGGGGAGTGGCCAAGTATCTGACCATGGCTTCAAAGTATTTGAAATCAATTTTGGTTTGTATGGAAGACTTTTGTAAGACATTATCAAGTATGGATTTATGTGCAGGCAAGATGCATAGTAACTGGAGTATGGAGACTTGAGCTGGTGTTTTACCCAATTGGTCAATAAGATTAAATTGTCCTTTGGGTTGTGACTATTTGGCAGATGGACTGGGTATTGTGACCTTTAGTTACAGTCTAATAGGAGGACAAACTATTGTGACCTAACATTGCACTTTGGAGTCTTCTTAATTGTGATATTATTGACACATTCGTTAGTAGCTCGGAGTTGATTAATGATAGGTCCACTGGAATAATCAAAGGTAGTGCAAGTGTAATTATCTTGATTGTTGTTCTTTGGACCTGACGTGGAGGGGTTCCCTGAACCATAATCCTGTAGTGGATTTTTATGAATTTTATGGTCTAAATTTGAAGAAAATTGTTGACTATCTAGTTCAATGGTGCGATTTTCAATAAGATCTTGTATAAGATTTCTTAATTTTCTACAAGAGGAATTTTATGCCCTTTTCCTCGATGATAATCATAGAATGCATTATCATCCCACCAAGATGGCTTGAACTACCCTGGGTCATATGGTTTGGAGTCCGAAAATGTGATGATGTTGTTTTGGAGGAGCTTCTTGAGGACAACTTCAATTGGTTCACCCAAGGGGGTGTATGTGCATCTTTTTTGAAATTATCTAGTTTGACGTGGTTTCCCTTGGTCTTGATTATTTTGGATGGAATTTACCGTAGGTGTTGGTGTGGTCAATAGTGTGTTTTGGGGTTGAGTTCCTCTGAGCGTGATTGCAAGACCTACTATGTTTACTGCTTTAGTGTCAACAACGCCATCATTGGTGATATGTTTTTTTTTTAACCAATAATTTCTTTTGTCATTAGGTGGGTTTGGGTTTGTGTTCTTGTTGCCATATTTGAGTTATCCTTTGGAAATTAGAGATTTTTCAAGTTGAGCTCCTTTTTCGACAAGGTTTGTGAAAGTGGTACAATAATGAACTTGTAAATTGTATCTCAATGGGCCAAAAAGGTTTTGAACAAACATTTTTACCTTTTCCTTTTTTGTATCTCGACAAGGCATCAACTTGCCAAACACTGCCATCTTGGGAAAATTGGAATGAATGTTTTTCCAGTGTCTTCTTGAGTACTCGTACATAAATTGGCAATGGTTACATCAGTGTCGATGTTATAGGCATAATTTTCTACAAATTTATCAGCAAGTTCCTCCCATGAATTTATTCCTTTGGGAAAGGTAGCAAACCATTCAAGTGCGGGACCCGCGAGACTTCTAGGGAAGAGTCTCATCAGATAGGTATGTTCATATACAACATCCACATAATTGATTGTAATTTTGGTTATGTGCTCAAGGGAATTAGTCTTACCTTTGTATTTGGAGAAGTTGGGTACCACATATCCTAGAGGGAATGGTGGCATGTATAAAATCATGTCAAATGGGTATGGACATAAGTCATAGGATGTGTGGGTCTTTTTGTTGGACAATTGCATGTTTTCCATTTTTTTTGCAAGAGAACAAGTTGAGCCATGAGTGCTTAAATTATAAGGTTGTTTGTGGCGTCACACATGTTGGTAATGGGTATCCCATGAATTCCCATTTGTTGTGATGATATGTTCTAATTTGGGATGTATTGTTGTGGAATTTGTTGGTATTGAGAATTTTGAATAGGAATGTGTTGTTGTGTATGGATATGTGACATGTATGTTGGAATGTGCATTCCAATAGTGTTAGCTTGTATTTGTGGGATATGCTGCCCTTGAATGTTTTGATGCCCAAATGGAGTCATGTGTTGTGTTATTTGGTTTCCTTGTCCAAATTGGTAAATTTAGCCATGTGAAATATTATTTTTTTGTCTTTGGGGGATATTAGTGTTGGTATTGATTTGTGATGAAGTATTAACATTGGGTTGAGGTCCTTGAATAGTAATTTTTCTTTTGTTCCTCCCAAAGGGGTTCAATGAGTTTGTTCCCATGGAATTAGTTGAAGACCCAATTAAAAGATTTGATGATGTCGTTCCCATGGCACTAGATGAAGATAAAAATAAAAGTTTTGATGAATTTTTCCCTATTGTGTTGGTTGAAGATCCAAAGGTAGCCCCAATAGTTTGTGATGGAGTTGATATTTGTGGGATAGATTGTGATATGGCTTATGCTATAGTTGATGTTACCACAATAGATATTGTGTTGATTGTGTTGGACATGTTTTGAGTGGTGGTGCCAATGGAAGTAGCATTGATGGTGTTTGTGGCACTTTGTGTTCTAGCACCAATGGAGGTATTATTTGTATTATGTTGTGGTGTTGACTGGGGTTGACTAGTTTGTGTAGTATGATGAAGATAAGTTGCTCTTAAGGTGTTAATATCAAAATATTGTGGAAATTTAGCCCCTTGATGTAGAAGGATGGCTAGATATCTCTTTGAATATTGCAAGAGTAATTCCTCTACAAAGGAAGCCACGTCAGGGTTTTGGGTGGAAGCTTCTATGTCGTCCATGAACACTTGTCTGTTGTCATCTCTACATATAAATTTTTCAAAGGGGTTGTGTGATGAGGATGTAATGTTAATGTCACTAAAAGGGTTAATGAAAGATCTCCCCATGTTTGTGCTTAAGTTCATGTCATTAGAAAAGTTGTATGGGTTATTGCCTTGCCCAAAAGGGTCCATTTTTCTTCTCTTTCTTTGGAGCCTAGTCTCAACCATATAATATTTTCTCAAATAAGGGAGTATGAATGATAACTAAATCTAGGAAGGGGAATGATATGACACTATGATTTTTTTATTTTTTTATTTTTGAAATAAGGAATACAATAGTAACAATGTTGTCTAAAGGGGTTGTCAAATGCAAAGTGATAATGAAAGACTAAAATGAATGGTATGACACAATGTTTTTTGGATTTTTTTGGAATAAGGGATGCAAAGTGATAATGAGGACTAAAATGAATGGCAGAAGACTAAAGTGTTTTAAGGTATGACAATGCAAATGAAAAGGTCTAAGGTGCAATCAATTTTGGTATACTTTTAGGAAGGGTTTACTAACCACTCAAAGCTTGGTCAATGTCTCAATTTGGACTATCAAAGGACTTTTTCGAGGACCAAGTGAAAATGAAAAGGTGACAAAGTGAGGTTTCCTAACTAGACTTATGAGTTGGAAAGGTCTCACAAAAGGACAATGACTAAAGGATTGATTTTGACTTAGTCCAATGATAATCTACTTTTGAAGGAAAAGGTTTCACAAAGTATGGCAAGTTTTCCTATTCTAAAATATGAAAAAATGAGGACCTAAGAGCTTGTTTATGCTAGAAAATGATGATGGATCCTAAGATGCAAATAAAAATCTGCAAATGTGAACCTATGGTAAAATGCAAGCTAAAAATGCAAAAATGGAAGATTTGAGCAATTATTTTTCTAGTTTTGAATAGAGTTCACTAAGGAAAGATGTCTAAAAATAGATTGAAAATGTTTGGTCTTGGATTTTTTGACAGTGATAGTGATTTTTCTAAATGATAGGAAAATGCATTGTTTCAGGTAACAAATGTGTTACAGAGTCTCAAATGCATTTCAGTTTCAATAGATGTGTGGTTTTAGACAACAGATGTGGTTCATTAGGTTAGTATCATTGTTCAAGGAAGAAAATGCGTAGCAAAATAGTTAGATGTGTGGCTTCAGATTATAGATGCAGTTCAGGAATTCGATTGCATTTTTCTGTGTAGCAAATGTGTTGCAAAGCATTCAGATGTGTTTTTCTATTTATCAAATGCGGTTTAGTAGGTCATATGCGTTACACAAAGTCTTCGATGCATTGCACAAAGTCTAAAGTCTAGTTTCCTTGCAATTTTTGGCAGATTTTTTAGATTATTCCAGTTTGAAGGTTTTTTTCCAAATTTGTGAAGGATATTTATGTGTCCATTGGTTCAAAAAACACTTGGAAAACACATGATTTTGTCTTTGAATGTTGAAACAAGCATAATGAAGACAAGCACAACCCTATGGAAAGCAAGGAATATATCCACTAGATTCCCACTTAGATTTCTCCAGCCACACTTATTCTTAGTGGTTGACTTAGAAGCTTGGCCACATTGGCTCCCCTCCATGACACTCACTTCTCTATGTCAACCAAGCTTCGAGCCTTCATGAATCTCCCATGATAGACTCTTCACCTCCACTAAGAACTGTGAGAATGTGGGATGGCTTGGAAACAACCGTTGCTGCACCAACAAATAGAAAGGGATTTTGGAAACTACAAAAAATATTTTTAGTAAGAGCAACCATTCAGGTGGTCGTGCACATGAGGCAATATTAGATCCAATAAGGAGGACTCCTAACTTGAAGAGGTTACACTGAACAGGTTTTCACGCACCACATGGGTACTAAGGAAATCACTTGTCTGTGTGACACATCCACACTTGTAATGCTAAGCTTTCCATTAGCATTCACATTTGTATACTGATCAGGAGTAGCTTGGCTAAAAATCTTCATTGTTGGTTTGAGTTGCCTTGAGGTGAGTAATTTTTCCCACCAAGGAAGGCCCAATTCCTAGAGTCAATAGCAATTTCTCTTGCACCCAGTATCGCATAAGTGCACAAGGGGAGATGATACTTTTATTATTGAATTGGGAACTTACACAAATTGAAAACACTTCATTTAAATGCCCAAATTGAAATGTGGGGGTGGTAAAGTAACAACCTCTTAGTGTTTTTGTTTCTCAAGATCGCCACAAGGCGTAAGAGAATTGCATACACACTTAAGAAGCTATAACTAAACCACAAGACACACAAAACACTTTTTCATTTTTAACCCAACTTAGTGTGAGACAAACAATGTTCATGTTAAGCCAATGCTATGAAAATGCATGTAAATTTTAGCCTTGATGAGTTTCAATGAAAGTTGTGTTCATTTTAAACCCATGAGTGAATGCATGTTCA
The DNA here is from genome assembly GCA_007258455.2 of Sequoia sempervirens. Lineage (NCBI taxonomy): Eukaryota > Viridiplantae > Streptophyta > Pinopsida > Cupressales > Cupressaceae > Sequoia > Sequoia sempervirens. The sequence continues at coordinate 96,048 of VDFB02335921.1, forward strand.
TTTTAAGCCATGAAATGTAAATGCAAGTTATTTGTGATTGTTTATTTATTTTCTTTAGGATTGTAAAAGAGTTATAAAAATCAACAAAAAAAGGTTAGCAACTCCTTCTAGCTTGCCACATGTTTCCAACAATAGATTAGTAACCCAAAAATCCCTAATCCACTAAACTGAAAAGAGAAATCTAAAAAATATTGTCAAAATCCAAAAGCAAAAATTTACTAGGCTGATGCATTGTTCTTTGTGTCAAATGTGTTTCAACAATGGATGAGTTGGTCCAGCCTACAGATGCATCTCAGGAAATCAAATGTGTCATTATGTCTATCAGATGTGGGTCGGTACTATGGATACATCATTCCCAAAATTAGATGTATCGCGACACATCAAATGTAGCTCAGAAAGTTGCAGTTGTGGCATTTCATACCTATACCTACAAAAAATGACAAAAAGTCATACGAAAATCTACAAAAAAGTGTTTTCATGTTAGGTTCACCAATGTAACTAAGGAAAAAGGTTTGGTTAGCATGAAATCAAATGCATAATCAAAACCCTAGCTAAAAAATGCAGTACAATGGAGTAAAAAAGCATAAAACAAAGAAAAATCTCACCAAAAGTCTTCAATCCCTCCATGATTTACCTTCATTGCCCCTCTCCATTTTCTAAAAAATGGTGTTTGCCCTAAAATTTTGATAAGCAACCATTAACCTAGGACAAATCCCTAAGAAAATATTGAAGAATTATATTCAAAAGCTACAAATGCAAGTATGCAAGTATGAAGCAAGCCTAAAGTATGCAAAAAATTAGTCAAGCATGAAGTGTATGAAGTATGGAGTGATGAAGTGTGTCAAATGAGGTCGAAATGGCCTTTTTTATAAAAAAAAGCTAGTTTTAGATGAATGACCAAGATTGTCAGATGAGAGATGCCCTAAGATCAAAGGTTGAAATTAAATATGACAACCAACAATTAGGGTTAGGGCAACATTAGGGTAAAATTTGAAATGAAGGGCTGAGATTTGATTTTAGAAAAATCAAATCAATGGTCAAGAATGCATTTGACAAGGAGATAATATGAACGGAAAAAGAGGCTGTTGGAAAATCAAATAATAATTTAAAATTATTTAATTTTAAAGGCTGAGTTGACCTTTTGAATTAAAAATTAATTTAATTCAAAAGTGGTGGGGTCATGTGATAGTAAATAATTATTTTAAATTATTTACTTGGTCCAAAAAAATAGAAAGTGGACAATTTTAAATAAATGATTTTATTTAAAATTAGAAAAAGCCAAGGTGGATGATAATTAAATAAATTATAGAAATTTATTTAATTATAAGGAGACAAAGAATTAATGGCATATTTAAATAAATAAATAAATTTTATTTATTTAAATAATCAGGAGGAATTAAATAACAATTAAATAAAGAGGTTGGGGCACTAGCTCGGTTGGCTAAATCTTTCATGTTGTAGGAGGTTGGTCATGAGGTCTAGTCTCCCCCACCCCCATGGTACCAGAGGGCGTGTCGCGCTAGTGCCGCCGGACACGTTAAAAAGTTTACCAGATGCACTATAGTTTATAGGGGGTCGTGCTACCCGATTCCTACAGTCTAATTTTTTTTTTTAAAATAACAATTAAATAAATTTAGGAATTTATTTAATTATGGAGAGACAATAAATTAACGATGTATTTAAATAAAATAAATATAATTTATTTATTTAAATAGTTAGGAGGAATACAAGATATGAATTCATTAAATAATTGAGAATTATTTAATTAATAGTTGAATTTGGACTATAGGACATAATTAAATAGTTTAATTATGTGAAGAAGAAATATGGAGAAAATAAAGCTTGCAGGCCTAGGTCAATTTTATGTGTCTACACAAACTATTGGTTTAGATTTTCTTTCAATGAGTGTTGTAGTATTAAGGGAGAGAGAGTAGGTAACTTATAATAAATGAATAGTAACATCTCTAGAAAAGGAAATGGTGTAGAAGTAGAGGTTAAATAATGAGAAATATTATGGATAAATATTTATAAGAAGAATGGTCAATACATGTTGTATGAACAAGTTAAACTAAGATAATATTAAGGAAGTGGTAAACAATCTTGTCATACTCCATATTATCCTCAAGAAGAATAAGCTTATCATTTGGAAAAAAAAAGTTAGGTGGCATATAAGAGAAAGATGCATCATGAGATGGGGTAGCAAGAAGATTGAAAATAAAGGGTAGGTGGACCTAATTCTATCAAACTAGAAATTATTAATGCAAATATATGTATATCACTAATGGGGGGTGCTATGGGAGGGTGTTACCACAATAGTGTGTCTTACTTTTTGGACATCATTGATTTTTTCCTAAAACACTTATTTTTAGAGAAACTAAAGGTTTAAGCCTCGACAGGTTCCATCTAAAGGTTTTTAATTGAAGAGGGTTAGATAAGACCCCCTTAGATGAAAGCCCTTTGGATAGAACCCCTCTAATATTAAATCATACCTACAATGGAGTCTCCTTCGCACCTATCAAAATGTTGAAAAAAAACTTTTTCTCTACCTTCTGAGGGATTAAATAAAGTCATTTAAAAATTATATAAATTGCAAAATTATAGCCCTTGAAATGATCTTTCCAACAAGTATATTTTTTATATGTTTTCATTTTATCATATATTTAATTTTTAATTTTTATTGAACATAATTTTTTCACAAAAAATCAAGTTATTCATTCTACAGAGGTGAAAAAATAGTAAACTAGTATAATTTTTTTTTTAAAATATACTTTTTCCCTAGGTATTCATGTCCTTGTTTCACTAAAAAAATAAAAAAATAAATTTTGATATATACACAACAAGTTATGTTGGACGGGATACACCTATGTCCAAACTATAGTTACATTGAATTAAAAATTAATTGAAAAAATATGTAACCAAAAATTATGAAAAAATGCCCTTGCCCTAGATATTGATTTTTTTAATTAAATAAGCAAGGGAAGGGCTCTAATCCCTTATAAAATGAAAAATAGAGCCAAACAATTCAAAAAATTAGACTGACCAACCACAACCAACCAAAGAGAAACAACCAGTTAGAGGGTGTGTGCAAGAAGTTGAGTCCACTTTTTGGCCAAAAAGTGGTGTTTTCCCTGATTTTCAGTATTTGACACATTTCACCTTAAAATTTGAAGCACTTAGAGATGAAATCTTTAAAAAAGTCACTAATCATAAAATGTAGTGCTCGGAGTCTAGTTTCCAAATATGTAATTTATTTTAATACCCAGATTGTACAAATTGAGTTTCAATGAATTTCAAAAACCAGCTGTTTAAAGTCATTTTTTTAGCATTACCATGCGTATTATGCGACATCCATATTTTTGACTTAAATTATTGTATTTTCCTAAATCCTTTTTGGGAAAAGTTTTATGACTCAGCGAACCTTGCTCTTGATATTTTTTGTAATTTTTTATTAAATTTTTTTTGTTAATTTTTTATTAAGGC
>VDFB02335922.1:0-21256 GCA_007258455.2 Sequoia sempervirens
CCTAAAGTTGTATTAGTTCTAGAATGCCTTGCTCGTGTATGCCTAGTCCCTTTCCTTGATATTGCATGCTTTGACAGATTCTATTTGCGATGGGGTATTTGTTGTTTTGAAAGCAAGATGCTAACCCATCATTAGGTATGTGGATACTATCACTTGTAATATTTTCATTTGCAAGAAAGCCTGCTTTGACAAAGATAGATGACCCTAGTTGATAAAGTGTCTAAGCTTCATTGTCATGTTGGACATATTCTGGATCATATCTTTGGGTATGATCATGTGACATGTCGCTCAAAATGATTCCTTTCGCTTGGTGCTTCCAAGCTAATTTTGAAGCCATCATTATGGTCAGTGTCATAGAGTCTAATGATTTTAGCTATAACTTGATCATATGCAAGCATGTCTGTAGTGGAAGATTCTTGTTCTAGAGGAATATCGTCTATGTGTCCCATGAAGGCAAGTGTCTCATTGTGGGAAGTGTCAATAGTCAAGGCTTGTATAGGGTTGGAAATTGTTTGATCATGAATGACATAAAGGTCAAGGAGTGGATCGTTTTGGACTCTCTCTTGGTCAATGGTAGGGTCTTGGCTCTAAGATGGGGTTGTCAAAGGGATTTGAAATTATTGGTCAATGATTGGGGTCTTGGTCAAAGATGGCTTATCGTGGATGACACATATGGAAATAGATTAGTTGTCAAGGAGAGGTGTGTTTTGATGTCATGATTGGGTCCTGAAGGACTTCAAGGATGGACTGAAAGATAGGGTCATGGGATGGACTACCTTGTTCTTGACATGAGGGTGACATTATAAGGTCATGCTTTGGGCTTTCATTTTGACATGTATCCTCAAGTTTATTAAATGGGATTTGACTTTGAGTAATGACATAATTTTCATGACTAGATGTGGCTTGTGAGGGGGTGATTTGAAAAGTATTAGGAGAAGACGTGGAGACTTGGACGGGACTAGTATGTGAAGGGATAGGATAGGACATGGGTACTTGGACTGGATTGGTATGGGAAGGACTGGGGACTTGGACTGGACTAGTTGGTAATGATATAGGATATGACATGGAGACTTCAACAGTATTAGTTGGTAATGCCATAGGATATGACATAGGGACCTGGACTAGATTGGAGTAAGGTTGACTAAAATGGGATGTGGAGACTTGGGCTGGATCGATATGGTACAATGTGGGGACGTGACATGAGTTGGTAGATAGTTGATAAGGCATGTAGACTTGGATGGGATTGATAGGTGAGGAACTAGCATATGATGTGGAGACTTGGTATGGACTAGTGGATAGTTGGTTTCCCTTGTCAAGGTTAGGATAAGGGTGATAAGTGGACGTTTGTTGTGAATTACTGGTAGGATTTATGTCAAGTGACTATTGATGGTGAGGGTAGATGGATGGAGGTGGCAAAGTATTTATGTCAAAGCCTCGTGGTAACTTAGCCCCTTGGTCCAAAAGCATGGCTAGATACCTTTGAGGGTCGCGTAAGACTGAGTTTTCTACGAAGGAGACTATATCAGGATTTTGCTTTGTAGCTTCTAAGTCTTCTACATATACTTGTCCATTTTGGTCTCTTTGTATGAATGGTTTAGAAGGGTTTCGTGATGAAGATGGCATGTTCATGGAAGATTGAATGTTCATGTTGTGAAATGGGTTAGAAAAAGTCCAATGTTGGTTTGTGTCATAAGTGTTATTATTGATGTTGGAATTGAAATCTTGTCCAAAGTTTTCCATTTGTCCTCTTTGTCTTTGAAGCCTAGTCTCAACAATAAAAAGGGATTGCTCAGATAAGGATGACGAGAATGACAACTAAATGTGAGGATGATGACAACCTATGTTTTTTGGATTTTTGATAAGGATGAAAATGCAAGACTATGTTTCCTAAAATGTCGACTAGGATGACTAGGTGATGATAATGTTTGTCTAAGGAAATGATTGATGTAAGATGACAAGGTGATCAAAGCCAAAATGTTGACTGAGGACTAAGATGATGATGTTTGACTAAGGACTTAATGTTATAAATGCAAGGTCTAGGTTCAAAATGATGACTAAGATGAACAATGTAAAGTATAAGTTCAAAATGAGGACTGAGATTGTTTTTTGATGTTTTGTTGAAAAGTCTGAGTTGTCTAAGGTTGATTGTTTGTGTCCATATTTGTGATTGTTGTGTATATTATTTGAAAATCTAGAAAACACTTGACAAGCACAATGTTTTAGTGTAAGCAAGCGCACATAAGACAAGTACAATCCTAAAAGGCCAATAGGCCAAGGGTTTGTATACTTGATATAGCCCACCTTTATACCTCGGATTGGTGATAAACACCCTTCCTTCTGGAGAGTGGATAGCTTAGAATTTGCGGTATTTAATTCCACGACTCATTAACGCCATTTGAGCACACCAAATTTGAATTTTGGGTAGTGATCTCAAGAACTCCGCTAGCTCTTACCTCAAGGATCAATACTAGTGAAAGTGTCTTCCGCATGATACCCAGCATCTTTGCACTATGCGGTACACCCTGCACTATATCAAGCAATGGCCAAAAAAGGTTGGACTCTAAGACAAAAGGTGTTTAATGCGAGCATTCTGTTTGTAGGGCATGATCCATGCGGCGAGAGTCCCCTTTCGGATCCATCTCGTCGGAACCATATGCATGATTCTTGGGATTTCCCCAAGAATCCACTTTTATATACCAGCTGGAAGTCCCTCAGTGTCACGGTCTGAGTCGTCCTGGGGTGAGTACTTTTTTCCACTAAAATAGGCCCAAGTTCTAGAGGCAATAATCGTTTCTCTTACACCTAGGATCGCATGAATGCACAAGGGGAGATGATACTTCGATTATTGCATCGTGAGGGTAATAACAAAAATTTTCTTTCACACCAAACACAATAGACACTTGTTAATTTTAATCCAAATGAAAGATTTTCTACACTACCAGATAATCGGTTTCAAAAAATTTAACTAGGGTCTTCGACATGCGTTCTACAGAAAGATTCATTAGTAGTTTGATAATGATCTTTGATTATCGACCTCCAAAAATAGTTAGATGCGTCATTTTTTTCCACTTGATCCAATGTGTCCTTTGAAGTTTTTATTTTCTACACATGCACAAAACCAACAACAAAGCCAAAACCCTAACAAGATAATTGATCACTTACTATTAGAGGGTTAGCTAGTAAAGACAAATCTAATTTTTAGAAATTTTTTTGATAGTAAAATTAAAAATACAGAGAATAAAGCCTATCTAAAATCTCAAGAGGTTTCCAAAAATGTAAAGAAATAGAAAAAATTTGTTTTGCACTAAAATTCACTCTTATGAAAAAAAATCATAAAAAAAATAAAAAATACAAAACAGCTCCAAATTCTGATTTTTGGACTGGAGGGGTCTGATGTCATCCCAAATCTGCAAAAAAACTTTTGTGAGCAGATATACAACTGTGGGTGAGATATAAGCAAATCTTTTTGAAACCCCAATTTCAAAAGATCTATTTTTTGACTAATAATTGTGCATCCAAATTTAAAAGATAAAGAACATACCCTTATTAAAATTTAGAGAGCTTTCTAGAAACATAAACATATCTGAAAAATTTGATAATTTGCTCTCAAAATTGATTTTTCATGAAAAATAGAAATTTTTTTATAAAAAATTAAAAACATATCCAAAAAATATGATTTTTGGAATGAAATCTCGTGATATAGTCTTCAAACTGCAATTTTTTTTTTGTGAGGAAATACATAGCTGTTTGAAAGTTATGGTCGAATCTTTGGAAACTAGGGCTTTATCCAAAATTATGCAAAACCTGCAACAAAAAGAAACCAACTCCAAAAATTGCTCTTTATTTGTCCAAATATGTCGGGTTCACCAATGTAACTAAGGGTTATTTTCTAAAGGTTAGCAAAGACTAAGAAACCCAAAGAAATTACAAAGTACAAAGGAAGTAAACAAAAGAATGATTATACCAGCTAATCGCCAAGACCTCCATGATTCACCTTTGTAACACCTTCTAACTTGCTAGTTGACGGATTGCCCTTAGATCGAACATGCGAGCAATCTAGAAATAAATGTCTAAGTCCTACACCAAGCTTTGAAGGATTTGAACAAATGTCTATGCCTAAATGACTAAAATCGACTCAAAGAAATCTAAGTTTTAATATGTAAGAATAATGTAATTCGTGTGCGTATAATGTCTCTGTGTACTCAAAAAATGAGAGGAAAATGTCATTTTATAGAAAATGCCATTTTGAATGGACGGATGAGATTGACTTTTGACAGAGACCTAAAATTAGAGGCCCAGATTAAATATGATAATCCCTAATCAAGGTTAGGGCAAAGTCATTAATCGAGCGGTCAAGATGCCATCTAAGAAGATCGAATCGGTGGTGGAGAATAAATGAGGAAATTAATTCAAAAATAAATATTTTCGAAAACGAAGAAGATAAAGACTGAACTAAAGATCAGATTTGGGAAAATCAAGAATCTCGCCGATTACTTGATTTTTGGAGGAAAGTTACCATTTTGAATTAAATTAATTCAAAATATGGATTTTGTGAAATAATAAATAATAAATTTTCATATTATTTACTAAAATGAACTGACAGTTAAAACTATGATGACATTTTAAATAATTTCATTTATTTAAAATGAGAGGAATACCAATTTTGGTAAATAAATAATTAAATTTAATTATTTAATTTAGCAGATAAGACTAATAATCAGGAAGAATAAATGAAGAAGGGTAATTAAATAAATTAAGAAATTTATTTAATTAAAGGAATACTTTAGACAATTAAAGACGTATTGAATAAATAAATTAAATTTTATTTATTTAATAATCATGAAGAATAAAAGGACATGAATTAATTAAACAATTATGAATTATTTAATTAATAGTCAAATGTGGACCAAGGACATAATTAAATGTCATAATTATGCTAAAATGAAAGTGGTTAAAATAAAGCTTGCAGGCCTAGGTCATTTTTAAGTGTCTATAGTGTCCCTATGCCCAAAAGGAGAAGAGTGACAAGAACATCGAGGAAGCAAAATGAGCCTCCTAAGGGAGAAGAGGGTAGAGGACCACAATTGATAGATGTTGAGAGTTTTGGAGAAAAGACATAGGTATACACTAGGAAAGCAAGAACTCCATCTCCTAAGGAGAGTTTGGTAAAGGAGGATGCTCCTATGATCCCCTCTGCCACACTACCATAGGAAGATTCCTCTGCCCTTGCGTCAACCCAAGAATTACATCATGAAGAAAAAGAGTCAACAAAAGTTGTTGGTGAGGATACTCATCAAGGTGAGGAAAGAAAAGAATTCAATGTTGGGGATCTTCACAATGCAGAGGTAGAAATTGATAATATCCTACAATCTTCCTTGGTTTCATATGAGGGCTCACCTATCGATGATGGAGGAGAGAAATCTATGGAGAAAGAAGAAGTGCATGAATGAACTCCCTCTCCAATCCAAGTGGTGACAAAAAAACTTCATCAAGAAGTAGATCAAAATCCAGAGGAGGATAAGGAGAAAGATAAGGAGAGGGCAGATAAAAGTGAAGAGGTTCCTACAATGTAGGATTTAAATGTTGACCTCTCACTCATTAGCTAGAAAAGGACAAGCAAGGTGAACAAATGCTAGGTACTTCTACTCCTAATTGTCTTAGTGAGAGATTAAAAAGTAAACAAATAGTATTGGATGATACTCCTCCAAATTGGGATGAATTACTAGCCAATATTGGAAAGGGAAAATCAAAGAAAAAGGCTAGGGTGATTTCCAGAATCACCAGAGATAATTTAGATAATAGAGTGATCCATATTGCCACCCCTAAAATAGAAAAAAATAAGGGTGAGATAACTCCTCAAGAATATAGCATTCAAACAATAAACTTGTGGCCTACAAGCAAGGATCAAGAAAAAGAAGAATTCCAAGAATCCTCTTAGGCCATTATAAGGAGATTGGATAAAGTAATAGAGGAAAAGGAGAGGCTGCAAAAGTAATTGAATGATGTGTATAGATATGTTCAACATCTAATGAAGTCTTTGTAGGCTATGGGAAGTGAAGGGATAACTCTTGAAGGGTTATTACCTAAGGAGGTAGTCAATGAGCTTGAGAAGATGAAGTGGTGAGGAGCACCGGCAAAGGACTATTTTTTTTGAAGTTCTTGATTTTGTTGTGCTATCATAAGGTCATGTTGACCATTATTTTAGGTTCTTAGGGTGTTTTTTAACTTTGGGAAAGAAGGTGACAAGTATTAAATAATTTTACATCATATTGCTAGGTTGGCAAAAATTGTTAAATGTCTGAAAACACAGCGGGTTTTACAAAAATGCATTTTTAGGTCATCTAAGCCTCGACCCAAGAACCTAAATTGTTTTGGAGGCATATTTAAGGCATACCAAGACCTTTTTTGGGGGTTAGAAGTTTTTGGTATGGACTGTATCTCCAAAAATTAAAGAAAACAGCGTTCTTGTCTTATTTTTTGTTTTTCTGTTCTTGTTTGCGTGACAGCAGCTAAATGAATTAAAAGAGGAATTTTATAGGTTTTTTTAACATGTACAGAGGCCTCTGGAATTTTTTTTGTCACATTTGATAGCTATTCCATCGCTTTCATCCATTCTTGTAAATTCTGTGTTTTTTTTCCTTATTTCTGTTTTGACTGGAACTGTGTAAAAATGGAGTTCTAGGCTGCATTCCCTCTGTACCAAGAAGTATGGAATTGTTGGGAATGTGTTCAGGATCCATCTTTGTACTTGTAAATATGGTAGGAGTTAGGTTTCTTTTAGTCGCAGGAGCTATGAGAAAAGCCTTGCCCTAGGCGAGCCAGTGGAGAGCCCGGCTAGGAAAGGCTGCAGTACAGCGTTGATATCTTGTAGGGGAGAAAAGATTTTTGAGAAATTATTTTTGGAGAATTTAGGGGAAGGTCTTGGCCATGTATGGTGATAAGGAGGAGTTCCCAGCAATCTATTTAGGAGGATAACTTTTCACCAGTCCTAAAACTATTTCTGAGCAGTTTTGAACCCTAGTTGCTTGACAAATTTTGTGTTTGGACAGCACACAGCCTGAGCAAGACTAAAACCCTAGAAATCTTGAAGGTGTAGATAGGGGAAACACCTTTTCCTAAGTCAAGAACCACGTTTCTTTGGTTGGTTTAGGAGGGAAAATCAATTTAGTTCTGTTCAGAGACCAAATAGTGGCTCAAGGGCCAAACCTATGGAATAGGCTTCATGCAAGCGTTGGTAAGATTGGAGTCTAAGTGAAGTTTCAAGAACCCTAGGAGGTTGTTTTGGAGCTTTGGAAAACATTCCCTCACCCCTACAAGATCCATTCATGTATTGAGGGAGGATTAGTCTTTTGGATGCATAAAAGGCTAAGGAAGAAAGGAGTCATAGCACCAAATTTTGGCTTGGTAGTTGCAAACTTGACAAGATAGTGAGGTTGGCAGGAGAACCAGGGGAACTTAGACAAGGTAGAGTTCCTATAGGTTAGGGTGGAACAAAAATTTCACCAAGGAGGTTTATGACAAGGCCTAGTGTAGGAATCTATGATTGCTTCCTGCAGCACCTGAAAACAGTGTGATTGATTCCTGCAGCCTCCCTATCAGATTGGTATCAGAGCAAGCAAAAGATTTGGGAAAGTAGCTTATATGTCAGAAGTTGAGTTAGGTGAAACCCCTGCCATGGTGACAAATGCACAGTTATCCAAGAGGGTTGAAGAACAAGAAGAGGACAACAAGTCCTTAAAAGAAAGAATAGAGCAACTTGAGAAAGCATTGAACAATGCAAGGTTGGAAGGAATGGTACCAAAGGAAGAAGAGGTTCCAGAGGAAGAAAAGGTCCCTGCACCTGACCCTGTTTTGGAGGAGGAGCCTTTCTTGAAGGCATTGAAAGCCCTGAGTGGAAAAGGACTTGAGGGTATACCACTGTTCAGTGGAAAGATGGATCTTGATTTGGTCATGGATTGGATAGAAGGTATGGAGAATCACTTTGAGTGTGATGGAGTAACTAAAGCACAGAAGGTGAAGGTTGCTAAATCAAGATTGAGAGGATTAGCCTTGACATGGTGGAAGTTTGTTCAGACTGAAAAGGAGAAAGAAGGCAAACAACCCATATCAACTTGGAAAGGAATGGTTGCTAAGGTAAAGGAAGCCTACATGCCAGATGACTATGAGATTCAGTTGCACAAGAAGAGGCAAAGTCTAAGGCAGAAAGACCAAGATGTAAACACTTATACTGAAGAGTTCCAAAATCTTTGCTTGAGATCTAATGTAACAGAGGATGAGAGCCTAAAAGTGGCTATGTATCTTAATGGCTTAAAATGGAACATCCAAGAAGAGATGGCTCTTTTGAGTCCTAAAACAGTACACCAATGCTATTAGTTGGCTATCAAGATTGAAGAAAGGAACAAGAGGAAGCATGATCAGTCTTCTAAGGGCAGAGGCAAAGGCAGAGATCAAAGAGGACAGCGTGGTGGCTACCAAGGAAGAGGTAGTGACCAAAGAAACCAAGGAGAATCAAAACTCACCGAGCATGGAGGTGAAGCATCCTCAAGAGGAGGATTTAACAAAGGAAGAGGACCTTAAGGAGGTTCAAACAGAGGAAGAGGAGTAGGTAGGAGCAACTCTTATTTTGCAAACATGAAGTGTTATCATTGTAACCAACTAGGTCACCCTGCTTATAGATGTCCGGAGAAAGCATCATCTTCTAGCAATGAAAAGAGAGTGGCCTATGCACAAGAGGACACTATGAGTCCTAAGGCATCTGAAATAAGTCACATAGAATCTAAGGTAGGAGAAAATCTGATGTTTAATAGAGTTCTGATCAGGCAGTCAGTCAAAGAGGAACCTAAGCAAAGAAGAGCTCTTTTTAGAGTAAGGTGCAAGATACTTGGGAAAGTATGCAAAGTCATTGTGGATTCAGGTTCAACAAATAATATAATCTTAGAGGAGGCAGTAACTAAGCTGAAATTGGAGAAGGTACCTCACAATAACCCCTACAAGGTTACATGGCTGAACAAAGGGCAGAGTGTTTTAGTCAATGAGCAAGTAACAGTGGAATTTTCAATTGGAGGCTATAAAGACAAGCTGGTTTGTGATGTATTACCCATGGATGCATGCCATCTACTATTGGGCAGACCATGGAAATATGACAGAAGTGCCATTTATGATGGGAAAGAGAACACCATCTTATTCAAGAAGGATGGAAGAACCTTCAAACTGCAGTCATTGACAGAGGAAGATGAAGGACAGTCAAAGGTGCCTAACATCATGTTGAGCAGTGGTAAGGAGTTTCTTAAGGACCTACACCAAGGAAATGAAGGATATGTGATCATGATGCAATCTAAAGAGGAAGAAAAGGCTGAAAGGATAGTCTTACCAGAAGTAGTCCAAAAGTTGCTTGATAAGTACAAAAGCATAGTTAGTGATGGTACACCTGCAACTCTACCTCCAAGGAGAGCTATAAGTCATCAAATTGACTTCATACCTGGAGCTTCATTGCCTAACAAAGTAGCATACAAGCTTACACTAGAGCAGAACCTAGAGGTGGCTAGGCAAGTGCAAGAATTATTGGATCAAGGTTTGATTCAAAAGAGCATCAGCCCTTGTGCAGTACCAGTGGTATTAACAACAAAGAAAGGAGGTAAGTGGAGACTTTGTACTGATTCTAGAGCAATCAATAGGATCACCATTAGGTATAGGTTTCCTATTCCTAGAATAGAAGATTTAATGGATTGCCTTGGAGGAGCACAGTATTTCACCAAGTTGGACCTCAAGAGTGGTTACCATCAAATCAGGATTAAGGATGGAGATGAGTGGAAGACAGCTTTTAAGACAAATGATGGCTTATATGAGTGGAAAGTGATGCCATTTGGCCTCTCAAATGCCCCTAGCATGTTCATGAGACTAATGAATGAAGTGCTTAAGGATTTCACAGGAATCTTTGTGGTAGTATATCTTGATGACATACTGATTTTCAGTAAGATAGCAGAAGAACATCTGAAGCATGTGGAGATGGTTCTTAAAAGGTTACAAGAAGAGAAGTTGGCAATCAATCTAGAGAAGTGTAAGTTCTTCAAGCAAGAACTTGTGTATTTGGGGTTTGTACTAGTATCCCAAGGAATGTTGAAGATGGATCCAAGCAAGGTGGAAGCCATCCTAAACTGGCCCACACCAACCACAACAACAGAGGTAAGGAGTTTTCATGGTTTGGCTCAATTCTATAGAAAATTCATAAGGAATTTCAGTGGTATATGTGCACCAGTCCTAGATACCATTAAAGGTGGTCTAAAAACAAAGTTTAAGTGGACTCAAGAGGCTAATAAAGGGTTTGAAAAACTGAAACAAGAAGTGGCAACCCAACCTATTCTGTTGTTGCCTAGTTTTGACAAGTTGTTCACAGTTGAGTGTGATGCAAGTGGAGTAGCTGTAGGAGGAGTACTTAGTCAAGAAGGTAGGCCTGTAGCCTTCTTTAGTGAAAAGCTCAATGAAGCCAAGCAAAAGTACTCTACTTATGATCTTGAGTTATATGCTTTAGTGCAGTCCCTAAGGAAGTGGAGGCATTATTTGTTACCCAAAGAGTTTGTGGTTTTTACTGATAACCAGGCTCTTAGTTACATCAACACCCAAGAAAAACTGAGTAATAGACATTTGAAATGGATGGAATACATCCAAGCCTTCACATTCACTATCAAGCACAAGAAAGGGCAAATGAATAAGGTGGCAGATGCATTAAGCAGAAGAATGCTAATAGTGCGGGAAATACAGCTAAAGAGCATTGGATTAGAGAGTTTCAAAGATCTCTATGGTGAAGATGAAGACTTCTCAGAAGCTTATAAAGTATGCTCTGATTTTGAAAATCATTTTCATAGCCAATATGCTGAGTATACACTGCAAAATGGACTATTATTTAAGGGTAATCAGTTATGTGTTCCAAGAGGGTCAATGAGGGAAAATCTGATTCAAGAAAAACATAATGGCAGTCTTAGTGGGCATTTTGGTATCAATAAAACTTTAGAGCTGATACAGAGGTTTTATTACTGGCCTAAGTTAGCAAAAGATGTTAGAAAATATGTGGAACAATGTGTTATATGCATGAAAGCTAAGGGAGGAGCTAGCAATGTTGGTTTGTATCAACCCCTGCCCATTCCTAACAGACCATGGGAGTGTGTGAGCATGGATTTTGTGGTAGGCCTTCCTAAGACCAAAACTGGTTTTGACAGTGTTTATGTAGTAGTGGACAGATTTAGCAAGATGAGTCACTTCATTCCTTGCAAAACTACTCATGATGCAAGCTACATAGCTCATCTTTTTTCAAAGAGGGAAATTATGAGATCCATGGCTTGCTATAGGCATTGCTTGTGAGGAGATGTGAAGTTCATGAGTCATTTTTGGAAAACTCTATGGAGCAGATTGGGAACAAATCTATCTTTTGGATCAGCTTACCATCCTCAGACTGATGGTCAAACAGAGGTGGTTAACAGAGTGCTAGGTAATCTTTTAAGGTGTCTAACCAAGGAATATGGATAGACATGGGATATGGTAATTTCTCAAGCTGAATATGCTTATAATGATAGTGTCAATAGAACTACAGGAAAAAGTCCTTTTGAGGTTGTGTATGGGATGCACCCAAGAGGTATTTGTGAACTTAGAGACCTTGGATCTATGGAGCATAAGAGTGGACATGCTGAAGACTTCACTCAGACCATGAAAGAGATTCATGAGCAAGTCAAGAACACAGTCACAACAACAACCCAAAAGTTGAAGGAGAATGTTGATTTGTCAAGGAAGGATGTAAAATTTGTAGTTGGGGACTATGTGATGGTCCACCTTAAAAAATATAGATTGTAGAAGGGAATGGCAACAAAGTTACAGATGAAAAGAGTGGGTCCATGCAAGGTATTGGCCAAATATGGTAAGAATGCATACAAGGTGGAATTACCATCAGACTTGGGCATCTCTCCAGTTTTCAATGTTGCAGATTTGATCAAGTACAAGGGATTAGTCAAGGATGTGGATCAGAACAGTCAAGAAGTTCTCAAGGACATAAGCAATGTACCCTTCCCACATCAAGACAAGCTACAAGTAGAGAAGATCTTGGAGTCAAGAGTGAAAAAGACTACAAGGCACAAGGTGTACATGGAACATCTTGTCAAATGGAAGGATAAGCATGAATCTGAAGCTACCTAGGTAGAAGAAGCAGATTTTAAGAAGCAAGGCATTGACATATCTCTGATCTCTCCCAAACTTCCTTAGTTGTTTGAGCTGAGAGGGGGAGAATGGTGCAGGAGCACCTGGCAAAGGACTATTGTTGAAATTTTGTTTGAAGTTCTTAATTTTGTTGTGCTATCATTAGGTCATGTTGACCATTATTTTAGGTGCTTAGGGTGTTTTTTTGAACTTTGGGAAAGAAGGTGACAAGTATTAAATAATTTTACAACATCATATTGCTAGGTTGGCAAAAATTGTTAAATGTCTGAAAACACAACGGGTTTTACAAAAGTTGTTTTTAGGTCATTTTGAAGCCCGACCCAAGCATCTAAATTGCTTTGGAAGCATATTTAAGGCATACAATGCCATTTTGAGTGGAGTTAGAAGTTTTGTAGGGAGCTAGTGTCTCGAGAAATTAAAGAAAAGCAGTTCTTGTCTTATTTTTGTTTTAAATTTCTTGTTTAGTGACAACAACTAAATGAATTAAAAAGATGCATTTTATAGGTTTTTAGCATGAGAGGACTCTGGAAGTTTTTGCTTTTGTTATTAATATTCCATCGCTTTCATCCATTCTTGTAAATTCTATGTTTTTTTTCCTTATTTCTGTTTTGACTAGAACTGTGTAAAAATGGAGTTCTAGGCTGCATTCCCTCCGTACCAAGAAGTATGGAATTGTTGGGAACGTGGTCAGGCTCCATCTCTGTACTTGTAAATATGGTAGGAGTTAGGTTTATTTTAGTTGTAGGAGCTATGAGAAAAT
Source organism: Sequoia sempervirens (assembly GCA_007258455.2). NCBI lineage: Eukaryota > Viridiplantae > Streptophyta > Pinopsida > Cupressales > Cupressaceae > Sequoia > Sequoia sempervirens. Next base: position 12,962 of record VDFB02335922.1, read on the forward strand.
CCTTGCCCTAGCCGATCCAGTGGAGAGCCCGGCTAGGAAAGGCTGCAGTACAACGTTGATATCTTGCAAGGGAGAAAAGATTTTCGAGAAATTATTTTTGGAGAATTTAGGGGAAGGTCTTGGCCACGTATGGTGATAAGGAGGAGTTCCAGAAATCCATTTAGGAGGAGAAATTTTCACCAGTCCTAAAACTGTTTCTGAGCAGTTTTGAACCCTAGTTGCTTGACAAATTTTGTGTTTGGACAGCACACAGCCTGAGCAAGACTAAAACCCTAGAAATATTGAAGGTGTAGATAGGGGAAACACCTTTTCCTAAGCCAAGAACCATGTTTCTTTGGTGGGTTTAGGAGGGAAAAGCAATTTAGTTCTGTTCAGAGACCAAATAGTGGCTCAAGGGCCAAACCTATGGAATAGGCTTCATGCAAGCGTTGGTAAGATGGAGTCTAAGTGAAGTTTCAGGAACCCTAGGAGGTTGTTTTGGAGCTTTGGAAAACATTCCCTCACCCCTGCAAGGTCCGTTCATGTATTGAGGGAGGATTAGTCTTTTGGATGCATAAAAGGCTAAGGAAGAAAGGAGTCATAGCACCAAGTTTTGGCTTGGTAGTTGCAAATTTGACAAGATAGTGAGGTTGGCAGGAGAACCAGGGGAACTTAGACAAGGTAGAGTTCCTATAGGTTACGGGTGGAACAACAATTTCACCAAGGAGGTCTATGACAAGGCCTAGTGCAGGAATCTGTGATTGCTTCCTGTAGCATCTCAAAATAGAGTGTTTGATTCCTGCTGACCTCCGAGGGAATGCTGTGATTGCTTCTGTAGCCTCCCTATCATGAAGACTTCCACTAAGGCTACACATGAATGGTTGCAAGGAGTAGGGCACAAAGGGGATAGCATGATCAAGGACATTATTTCAACTTGTGGAGATGCACATAGGTCATTCGAGTGGCTGCAGAATTTGCTGGGGCAGGACAAAACTGTTGTAGACCTTCTCTTGCATAAAACAAAGACCATCATGGATTATACTGAAGAGAGATTGGTGAGTGATGGAATATTTCCTCCCTCAAAGGTTTCAAAACCTTGGGAATGGTATGAATCCTTGTAGATAAATCATAACGTTTTGAAGAGAATCCATAAGTAGGGACAACAGGTGGGAAATACATTGAATGATTTTTATAATAAATGTATTTCATTCTTTGAGATAATGACTGGGAGGAAGAAATTTGCACCAAAACACTTGAGCTTGGAACAATTAAGGAAATGGTGGCATGAGGTCTATGCTCCAGTTGATGATGGTCCAATCACCACCCACCATTTGGATGATGCGGCAACCTATATTATTGTCATGGAGAAATTTCAAGATCTCAAGGTAGAATGGGATAAGGTCATCAAAGAATCAAGGGATGAGATTAAATCAATTGAGAGGATATTTAAAGTGTTGATCATTCCACCATTGGCTGAATTGGAGAGGATTTTTCTTAAGGTGCAAGATAAATTGGGTGAGGATAAGGACAGGGGGCCAACTAAATAATGATTTTTATAGAAATTTGTGCTTCCCATTATCTCTCCTTTCATCTTCTACATGAATTAGACTGAGCTACATTAGAGAACCCAGACTGACCTAGAAAAGTATCAAGCATTTAATGCAAAAATATTGTTTTATTCTAAAAACTTTCTAGGCTGACCTATTTATGGTTGACCATCTTTGTAACTCTATTTGGGCCAACATAGCATGAAATTTCTATAAATAGGGAATTTTGTCTCATTTTTAAGGGCTAGATAGTTGAACTTTGGAGCAAGTTAAGTGATGGAGAAAAGAGTTAGGAGTTAGTCTATTTTGAAGCAAGTGTTGTAACACAGAATACTTGGATTGTTACAAATTTTGGGTGATTCAATATAAGTAAAGCCATTGTGCTTTGGTGATCTTTCTTGTGTTGATTTATCTTGCATGGTTCTTGTTATTCTATCTTTTAAGATTTCTTGGAAAATATTAGGTATACATTAGATTTAGAATTAGAAATTATTTAGTGGTGTTTATGGTTTGATGCTTGAAGTGTTTGTAGCAATACCTGTTCCATACTTTTAGCAACTGGTTGATTGTGAGTTGTGTAAAGTTAGCCTAGACCTTATATTTGTTGTGCTTAGTACAATTGTGGATGTTTTATTCATTTCAATTGCAAATTAGGGTTGGTATGAATGAATGTCTCATGATTTGAAAATATTTAATAACTTAGAAGATTGCATTGTTTCTATAAAATTGTAGATGAAATCTAGGTTGAGCAAGAGCTGGTTTTAAGGGATTGGTCCATTTCAAATGTTTTATCATTTGCATTTTTGGTCTTAGGAGTAGTTTTAATCTTAGAAATCTCTCTTAAACCCTCATCTTTTGCTATTTATTTTATCATTTGGATTAAATTTAGGATTTAAAGTATCAAAATATTGCAAAATTTGATAAGTTTGAAGATCCAAAATTTGTTTGTAAGGTCCCTTTATGATTACTAGCATTTTCACATTTATCACTGAGTTGTTTTGCATTGTCAAGATTTGACACTAGAGACCTTAGGGTGATTTCTTGAGGCTTGTTGAAAGAGATTTACCTTTCAAGAGAGATAGGATACCATATTTTTTCTGAGTTGTTGTTGTGTAGAAAACACCATCAATAGATTGGTGCTAGAAGGAGGGCCTGAATAAGTAAGCTGGATCATTTTTTGTCTGCCATTTCTCTTGAATTATTTTGAAGAAGAACCATATCTAATCTTGGAGAAGAATATTTTCAAGATTTGCAAGCTCCTACCAAGTCAAGAAGGACCAGAAGATGGGGAGAATCATCATCCACCCAACCACTTCCATCATCTCCTTCATCCTTATCTTCATCAAGTCCATCTGCATATGATTTTGAAGCCATCCCCATTCAACAGCCTCAACCAGTCATAAATTAGCCTTTACCACCTCTACCTCCACTAATGGCTTTCCTTGCTAACAATCCATCTCCCTTATCCTTCAATAATTACAATATCATGCCCAATAACCCTAAATATTTTTTTTTAAAGTTCCATGTTAATGATCCTAATAGAACTGTAGAGGAACACATCATGATTTTTTAGAAATGTCTTAGGGATAGGGGAATTAACCATGAGGATGTTTCATGTAGGCTCTTTCCTTATTCCCTAGGAGAATATGCATTATATTGGTATAATCATTTACCTACTGCATCAATCCATAATTGGGCTGAGCTGGAAGCTATATTTTTGTAGAAGTTTAGGATTCCCATTAGTGCTAATGAGCTTTATCTGCAGTTCACCAAGGTCAAGAGAGAAGTTAATGAGCCTATAGGGTCCTTTAACAATAGGTTTCATCGTGCATATACTAGATTATAGGCCCCGTATGTTGTAGATGATGCCACTGCCCTAGAGGTCTATTATGAAGGTTTAGATAGCCTCACAACTACCTTCCTGAAATGGAAACCTAATCCTCCAGCTAGCTTACTTGATGCATACACAGAGGTTGTCAAGGTCATTACTAATTTGAGGCAACACTTATTTGTCCCTTTACCATCATTAGGACCGACTGCTCACCCAAGACAAGTTTAGGCTTTCAATCAAGCTCTTACCAATCATACTCCTATCATGAATCCAATACCTCAGTTGCCTCTAATTCCTCATTTGAGACATCCTATAAATCAAGCCCCATAAGTGATGAATTATCCTCAACACAGTGTTAATCAACCCATTCATTCACAACCACAAGCTAGTTTCCCTACCTATTTACATAATTCTAAAGTCTTGAACCAGTCCTTGAGCTCTGGTGTAGCCATAGGACATCCCCAAAGCAATGATAACCATACTCCCTCTGGTAATCCTGATAAAGAAAGGTTGGATGAGCTAACTAAACAAGTGAAGAAGTTGAACATGGAGGTCACTTATCTAAGAAATCAAAATAGTCAACTCCAAGCTGCTCAAAGGAGTATGTAGTCTAATTACAATAGAGAGAATCAAGAGCCCCAACAAGGACAAATATTTGACAGAGGACAACATTTTGATAGAGGTCAGAATTTTGACAGAGGATAGGCATTTGGTCAAAATTTTGATAAAGGACAAGCTAGTGGACAAGGATTTGAGAGGAGACAACCACCCAAATGGAATAGAACCTAGAACATGAGACCAAATAATGGAGGTGTTCCTACTCCATTAGACCAACCTTCTAATCCAAAGCTGTATACTTGGCGAAGCAACTCTGTCTGGATGAGTGGGGCTTCATAAGATGGAATCAACATTGAGGAAATTTTGGATTTGCTCATGAAATTCTAGAATCACAACATCTAACCTGGTATGGGGTTGAGAATCCCACTCTAGTGGTCAAGATTTGGCACCATCAAGACCTTATAGATTTAGGTGCTTCCACCAATGTGATGCCATTTTCTATTTGCAGAGCCCTAGGAATTACCCCTGCTACTTCTTAGAAGGTCACCCAGCTAGATAAAAAAAAGTAAATGTAGTAGGCAAGTTAAACATGATCCCTATGCAAATTGCCTCAGACCCTAAAGTCCGGTAGGTTATTAATATTCAGGTAGCAGATATCCCTAATGCTTATGGTTTAATTCTAGGGAGAGACTTTACCAAGGCCCTGAATGGATATGTATGAACTGACCAATAACACATGTGGCTTCCCTAGAAAGGGGTGCCAAATTAAATCAGGATTGAGAGGGAACCTCGCATGAAGTATGTGATCATAGAATATCAGAATACTTCAAATGAAATACTGGTGTCAGAAGTAAGCATGGGAAACTATGTACTGGCATCCCCCTTTGAAGAGGAAGTAGACACAGAAGAGATTCTTATGTTGCATATCATGCCTATTGGTCTTACAATAGAATCTAGTAGTATTGGAGCCCTAGTAGAACCAATTGAAGATGATGATGATCCTGAAGACAACCTACTTAGCTTGCTAGACAATTTTTAGGAATTCATCCAGAAGTGCATTGAAGATCATATTCATTTGGGTAGAAGAATGAATTTTGAAGAATTACTCCTACCCAATTGGTGTAGGGTTCACAATGCCTCTCACTCAGAGTTGGAGTGTTGCTTGTGTCAAACAACAGTAGAACAGGTGCATAAATGCGTTAATCCCACTCCAATAGTTAGAATTAATATACAAAAAACTCAAGATGATCCCAAAGGAAAAAAGGTGGTGCCTTCTGAAGAACCATCCATCAGTAATAATACAAAAGGTACAACAAAAATATTTGGAATTGCTGGATGTTGGATGTTAAGATTTAATGGATCTAAATCAAAGCAAGGTGTTGGAGTAGGATTTGGGTTGATCAACCCTAAAGGTAATACTTTCTTTACTACTCACAGACTCTAGTTTCATTATACCAATATGTAGCAAAATATAAGGCTTTAATTCATGGATTTCTCATGGCACTAAGGAAGATGGTTAAGATTATGCAAGTCTTTGGGGACTCTGAGCTAGTGGTTAAGCAAGTTAGGAAGAAATCTTCATGTCATGATAGGAGGATGACCAATTATAGGCATAGAGTATGGGATCTCATCGAGGGATTTGATGCCTTTAACATTCAATTGATACCACATAGTAAGAACCAAACTGTAGACTCCCTAGCATAGGAAACTGGCACTTTACAACCATTATCCCTCTCTGGCTTGAAGAAGTTCACTATTGAATTAACTCCAGTACCTTTAGTACCTGACAATGTGACCAATTTCCAGGTTTTTGAAGATGACAAGAATATCTTGAATTTCATCAATAACTCTAATGTGTTCACCTCTCAGATCATCAATGAAGTTGAACCTCAAGAAGCAAAAATGGATCTAGAAGTGGTAATCAATTTGAAGACTAATACTATTCCAAGAGGAATGGTAAAGTTAGAGTGGATTTTTGACCTTGATAGTATAAAAGATTAGGAGCTAGAGACCAAGAACGAATCCATCAATAGCCAATGTGACACATACAACATGGGAACTCAAGAGGATATCAAGAATGTCTTCATTGGAAAGGTATGTACTCTAGAAGAGAGGAAAGGAATTGTTAATGCCATGCATACATATCAAGATGTGATAGCCTGGAGTTACGAAGATATGAAGACATATGATACTTCAATTATTACACACACCATCCCTCTAAAGCAAGGAGCAAGACCTTTTAGGCTAAGGAAAAGACCAATTAATTCCTTGTTGGAGCCAACCATTCAAAACGAGGTACAAAAACTACTTTTAGCTTATATTATATTTCCAGTAAGACATTCAACTTGGGTTGCAAATTTGGTTCCAGTGAGAAAGTAAAATGGAGAGATCAGATTGTGTGTTGATTTTAGGAACCTTAATAGGGCATCAGAAAAAGATAACTATCCAATCCCTTCACTGGATGAAGTGCTTCATATTGTCAATGGATCTCAAATGATGTCTTTTTTAGATGGGTACTCTAGATATAACCAAGTTATGGTGCAGTATGAAGATAGGCATAAAACTGTCTTTACTACAAAATGGGGAACTTTTGCTTATAGGAGAATGCCCTTTGGGTTGATCAATGTTGGAGCCACCTTTTAGAGAGCCATGGATATTGCTTTTAAGGATATCATTGGTAAGTGCATAATTATTTATATGGATGATTTGACAGTCTTTTCCAAGAAGTGAGGTGATCACATAGCAAACTTGTGCAAAGTGTTTCAGAGGTGTAGAGAATTTGGCATCTCCCTTAATCCCAAGAAGCGCATCTTTGGAGTTACTAAAGGAAAATTGTTGGGGCATGTTATCTCAGAGAAGGGAACTACTATTGATCCTGAACAAGTGGAAGCCATACTCAAGATTCAACTACCTACTAGTAAAAAGGAAATGAAATAATTCTTTAGCAAAATCAACTTCGTAAAGAAGTTCATCACTGGATCTGCTGAGATAGTCAAACCATTGAATGCAATGTTGAAGTAAGAAGCCAAAGTTGAATGGAATGTAGAAGCAAAAGAAGAATTTGTAGAAATTAAGAGAGCCATTGTTGAAGCCCCAGTATTGGTAAGTCCTGACTATGCCAATCCCTTTTACATATACTCATTTGATTCCAACCACTCTTGTGATGGCATGTTGCCCAAAAGTTTGATCAAGGGAATGAGCACCCCATAGCATTTATGAGTGATTTTTTAAAAGATGTAGAATTAAGTTACCCAAGTGTGGAAAAGCAGGCCTATGCCTTAGTCAGAGCTATAAAGAAGTTCAAACATTATATTCTAAGGAATAAAATATTTGCAATAGTTCTTGATCCTAAAGTCAAGTTGTTGTTGATGAAAAATGAACTAGGAGAATGCAGAGCTAAGTGGGTAACTATGTTACATGAATATGATATTGAGATTCAACCCATGAAGCTGGTGATAGTACAAGGGCTAACCAAGACGATGGCAAAGATGGGTACTGACCTTATAGCTCAACACTACCACCTCCAAGATGTATCCCTAGGAGATTGGTATGATGATATTATCTATTATCTTTTGAATCAACAATGTCCTAAACATCTTAATTCAGTACAAAGGAGAGATTTTCATTTGAAAAGTGATATTTTTATGATGAAAGGAGTTGTTCTATACAAGAAAAGTCATGAGGGTGTCTACTTGAGGTGCTTAGGAAAAGAAGAATCTAAAAGAGTAATAGTAGAGTTTCATGATAGATATGGTACAGGCCATGGATCTGCACCCTCTACAGTGAATTAGTTTTTGAGGGCTGGTTATTATTGGCCAACATTGTTCAAAAATGCCCACAACCATGTCAGAACTTGTCATGTGTGTCAGACTGTAGCAAGCAGAGAGAAGTATGCAACTCTTCTACTTCAACTAGTTATAGAGGTAAAGTTGTTTGCATAGTGGGGATTGGACTTCATAGGTCCAATCAATCCACCTTCTTTTGCAGGCCATAGGTATATTCTTACTATCACTGACTATTTCAGCAGGTGGACTAAGGCTCTTGCATGCAAACAATGCTCTTCTGAAGTGGTAATCAATTTCATTGAATTAGGTATTATTAATCACTTTGGGTTTCCATTGGCTTTAGTTTGTGATAATGGTCCTGAATTTGCATCACTAAAATTTTCTAACTGGGCCTTTGATGATGGAATCATTGTAAAGTTTGCATCTAATTATTACCCACAAGGAAATGGTTTGGCTGAGTCTTCCAATAAAAACCTTTTAACTATCATATGTAAGCTATTAGAGAAGAATCCCAAGGATTGGCACACTCAACTTAGATTTTCTCTTTGGGAAGATCGTACAAGACATAAGACCTTCTTAGGGACCTCTCCTTATC